>JBBBDQ010027844.1:0-36190 GCA_037127315.1 Ascarosepion bandense | reverse complement strand
AATTGTGGATAAAGAGACCTACATAATAATTATGAATAGAGACCTACATAATAATTGTGGATAAAGAGACCTACATAATAATTGTGGATAAAGAGACCTACATAATAATTATGAATAAAGAGACCTACATAATAATTGTGGATAAAGAGACTACATAATAATTGTATGGATAAAGAGACCTACATAATAATTATGAATAAAGAGACCTACATAATAATTGTGGATAAGAGACCTACATAATAATTGTGGATAAAGAGACCTACATAATAATTATGAATAAAAGAGACCTACATAATAATTGTGGATAAAGAGACCTACATAATAATTGTGGATAAAGAGACCTACATAATAATTGTGGATAAAGAGACCTACATAATAATTATTGATAAAAGAGACCTACATAATAATTGTGGATAAAGAGACCTACATAATAATTGTGGATAAAGAGACCTACATAATAATTGTGGATAAAAGAGACCTACATAATAATTGTGGATAAAGAGACCTACACATACCAATAATTGTGGATAAAGAGACCTACATAATAATTATTGATAAAAGACCTACATAATATAATTGTGGATAAAGAGACCTACATAATAATTATTGATAAAGAGACCTACATAATAATTGTGGATAAAGAGACCTACATAATAATTGTGGATAAAGAGACCTACATAATAATTGTGGATAAAGAGACCTACATAATAATTGTGGATAAAGAGACCTACATAATAATTGATAAAGAGACCTACATAATAATTGTGGATAAAGAGACTACCACATAATAATTGTGGATAAAGAGACCTACATAATAATTGTGGATAAAGAGACCTACATAATAATTGTGGATAAAGAGACCTACATAATAATTGTGGATAAAGAGACCTACATAATAATTGTGGATAAAGAGACCTACATAATAATTGTGGATAAAGAGACCACCATAATAATTATTGATAAAGAGACCTACATAATAATTATGGATAAAGAGACCTACATAATAATTGTGGATAAAGAGACCTACATAATAATTGTGGATAAAGAGACCTACATAATAATTGTGGGATAAAGAGACCACATAATAATTATTGATAAAGAGACCTACATAATAATTGTGGATAAAGAGACCTACATAATAATTGTGGATAAAGAGACCTACATAATAATTATTGAAAAAGAGACCTACATAATAATTGTGGATAAAGACCTACATAATAATTATTGATAAAGAGACCTACATAATAATTGTGGATAAAAGACCTACATAATAATTGTGGATAAAGAGACCTACATAATAATTATTGATAAGAGACCTACATAATAATTGTGGATAGACCTACATAATAATTGTGGATAAAGAGAGACCTACATAATAATTGTGGATAAGAGACCTACATAATAATTATTGATAAAGAGACCTACATAATAATTGTGGATAAAGAGACCTACATAATAATTGTGGATAAAGAGACCTACATAATAATTATTGATAAAAGAGACCTACATAATAATTGTGGATAAAGAGACCTACATAATAATTATTGATAAAAGAGACCTACATAATAATTGTGGATAAAGAGACCTACATAATAATTATTGATAAAAAGACCTACATAATAATTATTGATAAAGAGGACCTACATAATAATTATTGATAAGAGACCTACATAATAATTGTGGATAAGAGACCTACATAATAATTGTGGATAAAGAGACCTACATAATAATTGTGGATAAAGGGCCTACATAATAATTGTGGATAAAGAGACCTACATAATAATTGTGGATAAAGAGACCTACATAATAATTGTGGATAAAGACTATAATAATTGTGGATAAGAGACCTACATAATAATTATTGATAAAGAGACCTACATAATAATTATTGATAAAGAGACCTACATAATAATTGTGGATAAAGACCTACATAATAATTGTGGATAAAGAGACCTACATAATAATTGTGGATAAAGAGACCTACATAACTGGTATTGATAAAGGAGACCTACATAATAATTGTGGATAAAGAGACCTACATAATAATTATTGATAAAGAGACCTACATAATAATTATTGATAAAGAGACCTACATAATAATTGTGGATAAAGAGACCACCATAATAATTATTGATAAAGAGACCTACATAATAATTGTGGATAAAGAGACCTACATAATAATTGTGGATAAAGAGACCTACATAATAATTATTGATAAAGAGACCTACATAATAATTGTGGATAAAGAGACCACTACATAATAATTATTGATAAAGAAGCCTACATAATAATTATTGATAAAGAGACCTACATAATAATTGTGGATAAAGAGACCTACATAATAATTGATAAAGAGACCTACATAATAATTGTGGATAAAGAGACCTACATAATAATTGTGGATAAAGAGACCTACATAATAATTATTGATAAAAGAGACCTACATAATAATTATTGATAAAGAGACCTACATAATAATTGTGGATAAAGAGACCTACATAATAATTGTGGATAAAGAGACCTACATAATAATTGTGGATAAAGAGACCTACATCATAATTATTGATAAAGAGACCTACATAATAATTGTGGATAAAGAGACCTACATAATAATTGTGGATAAAGAGACCTACATAATAATTATTGATAAAGAGACCTACATAATAATTGTGGATAAAGGGCCTACATAATAATTGTGGATAAAGAGACCTACATAATAATTATTGATAAAGAGACCTACATAATAATTATTGATAAAGAGAACTCCCATAATAATTGTGGATAAAGACCTACATAATAATTGTGGTAAGAATACCATCATAATTATTGATAAAAGACCTACATAATAATTGTGGATAAAGAGACCTACATAATAATTGTGGATAAAGAGACCTACATCATAATTATTGATAAAGAGACCTACATAATAATTGTGGATAAAGAGACCTACATAATAATTGTGGATAAAGAGACCTACATCATAATTATTGATAAAGAGACCTACATAATAATTGTGGATAAAGAGACCTACATAATAATTGTGGATAAAAGAGACCTACATCATAATTATTGATAAAGAGACCTACATAATAATTGTGGATAAAGAGACTATAATAATTGTGGATAAAGAGACCTACATCATAATTATTGATAAGAGACCTACATAATAATTGTGGATAAAGAGACCTACATAATAATTGTGGATAAAGAGACCTACATCATAATTATTGATAAAGAGACCTACATAATAATTGTGGATAAGAGACCTACATAATAATTGTGGATAAAGAGACCTACATCATAATTATTGATAAAGAGACCTACATAATAATTGTGGATAAAGAGACCTACATAATAATTGTGGATAAAGAGACCTACATCATAATTATTGATAAAGAGACCTACATAATAATTATTGATAAAGAGACCTACATAATAATTGTGGATAAAGAGACCTACATCATAATTATTGATAAAGAGACCTACATAATAATTGTGGATAAAGAGACCTACATAATAATTGTGGATACAGAGACCTACATAAATAATTATTGATAAAAGAGACCTACATAATAATTGTGGATAAAGAGACCTACATAATAATTGTGGATAAAGAGACCTACATAATAATTATTGATAAAGAGACCTACATAATAATTGTGGATAAAGAGACCTACATAATAATTGTGGATAAAAGAGACCTACATAATAATTATTGATAAAGAGACCTACATAATAATTGTGGATAAAAGGGCCTACATAATAATTGTGGATAAAGAGACCACCATAATAATTATTGATAAAAGGCCTACATAATAATTGTGGATAAAGAGGCCTACATAATAATTTATGGATAAAGAGACCTACATAATAATTGTGGATAAAGAGACCTACATAATAATTATGGATAAAGAGACCTACATAATAATTATGGATAAAAAGAGACCTACATAATAATTATGGATAAAGAGACCTACATAATAATTATGGATAAAGAGACCTACATAATAATTATGGATAAAGAGACCTACATAATAATTATGGATAAAGAGGCCTACATAATAATTGTGGATAAAGAGACCTACATAGTGGATAAAGAGACCTACATAATAATTATTGATAAAGAGACCTACATAATAATTGTGGATAAAGAGACCTACATAATAATTGTGGATAAAGAGACCTACATAATAATTATTGATAAGAGACCTACATAATAATTGTGGATAAAGAGACCTACATAATAATTGTGGATAAAGAGACCTACATAATAATTATTGATAAAGAGACCTACATAATAATTGTGGATAAAGAGACCTACATAATAATTGTGGATAAAGAGGCCTACATAATAATTATTGATAAAGAGACCACATAATAATTGTGGATAAAGAGACCTACATAATAATTGTGGATAAAGAGACCTACATAATAATTATTGATAAAGAGACCTACATAATAATTGTGGATAAAGAGGCCTACATAATAATTATGGATAAAGAGACCTACATAATAATTGTGGATAAAGAGACCTACATAATAATTATGGATAAAGAGACCTACATAATAATTATGGATAAAAGAGACCTACATAATAATTATGGATAAAGAGACCTACATAATAATTATGGATAAAGAGACCTACATAATAATTATGGATAAAGAGACCTACATAATAATTATGGATAAAGAGGCCTACATAATAATTGTGGATAAAGAGACCTACATAATAATTGTGGATAAAGAGACCTACATAATAATTATTGATAAAGAGACCTACATAATAATTGTGGATAAAGAGACCTACATAATAATTGTGGATACAGAGACCTACATAATAATTATTGATAAAGAGACCTACATAATAATTGTGTGGATAAAGAGACCTACATAATAATTGTGGATAAAGAGACCTACATAATAATTATTGATAAAGAAGACCTACATAATAATTGTGGATAAAGAGACCTACATAATAATTGTGGATAAAAAGAGACCTACATAATAATTATTGATAAAGAGACCTACATAATAATTGTGGATAAAGAGACCTACATAATAATTGTGGATAAAGAGACCTACATAATAATTATTGATAAAGAGACCTACATAATAATTGTGGATAAAGAGGCCTACATAATAATTATGGATAAAGAGACCTACATAATAATTGTGGATAAAGAGACCTACATAATAATTATGGATAAAGAGACCTACTATAATAATTATGGATAAAGAGACCTACATAATAATTATGGATAAAGAGACCTACATAATAATTATGGATAAAGAGACCTACATAATAATTATGGATAAAAGAGAACCTACATAATAATTATGGATAAAGAGGCCTACATAATAATTGTGGATAAAGGAAGACCTACATAATAATTGTGGATAAAGAGACCTACATAATAATTATTGATAAAGAGACCTACATAATAATTGTGGATAAAGAGACCTACATAATAATTGTGGATAAAGAGACCTACATAATAATTATTGATAAAGAGACCTACATAATAATTGTGGATAAAGAGACCTACATAATAATTGTGGATAAAGAGACCTACATAATAATTATTGATAAAGAGACCTACATAATAATTGTGGATAAAGAGACCTACATAATAATTGTGGATAAAGAGGCCTGCATAATAATTATTGATAAAGACCTCTTATAATAATTGTGGATAAAGAGACCTACATAATAATTGTGGATAAGAGACCTACATAATAATTATTGATAAAGAGACCTACATAATAATTGTGGATAAAGAGGCCTACATAATAATTATGGATAAAAAGACCTACATAATAATTGTGGATAAAGAGACCTACATAATAATTATGGATAAGAGACCTACATAATAATTATGGATAAAGAGACCTACATAATAATTATGGATAAAGAAGAGACCTACATAATAATTATGGATAAAGAGACCTACATAATAATTATGGATAAAAGGATACATAATAATTATGGATAAAGAGGCTACCACACAACTTATTGTGGATAAAAATTTTCATAATAATTGTGGATAAAGAGACCTACATAATAATTATTGATAAAAGAGACCTACATAATAATTGTGGATAAAGAGACCTACATAATAATTGTGGATAAAGAGACCTACATAATAATTATTGATAAAGAGACCTACATAATAATTATTGATAAAAGAGACCTGCATAATAATTGTGGATAAAGAGACCTACATAATAATTGTGGATAAAGAGACCTACCATAATAATTATTGATAAAGAGACCTACATAATAATTGTGGATAAAGAGGCCTGCATAATAATTGTGGATAAAGAGACTACATAATAATTGTGGATAAAGAGACCTACATAATAATTATTGATAAAGAGACCTACATAATAATTATTGATAAAGAGACCTACATAATAATTGTGGATAAAGAGACCTACATAATAATTGTGGATAAAGAGACCTACATAATAATTATTGATAAAGAGACCTACATAATAATTGTGGATAAAAGAGACCTACCTTAAATAATTATTGATAAAAGAGACCTCCTACATAATAATTGTGGATAAAGTACCATAATAATTGTGGATAAAGAGACCTACATAATAATTGTGGATAAAGAGACCTACATAATAATTATTGATAAAGAGACCTGTAATAATTATTGATAAAGAGACCTACATAATAATTGTAGATAAAGAGACCTACATAATAAATGATAGATGGAACCTACATAATAATTGTGGATAAAGAGACCTACATAATAATTGTGGATAAAGAGACCTACATAATAATTGTGGATAAAGAGACCTACATAATAATTGTGGATAAAGAGACCTACATAATAATTATTGATAAAAGAGACCTACATAATAATTGTGGATAAAGGAACCTGTAATAATTATTGATAAAGAGACCTACATAATAATTGTGGATAAAAGAGACCTACATAATAATTGTGGATAAAAAGAGGGCCATAATAATTGTGGATAAAAGAGACCTACATAATAATTATTGATAAAGAGACCTACATAATAATTATTGATAAAAGAGACCTACATAATAATTGTGGATAAAGAGGTCCTACATAATAATTGTGATAAGAGACCTACATAATAGTTGTGGATAAAGAGACCTACATAATAATTGTGGATAAAGAGACCTACACAATAATTGTGGATAAAAGAGACCTACATAATAATTGTGGATAAAGAGACCTACATAATAATTATTGATAAAGAGACCTACATAATAATTGTGGATAAAAGAGACCTACATAATAATTATTGATAAAGAGACCTACATAATAGACATGGATAAAAGAGACCTACATAATAATTATTGATAAAAGGCCTACATAATAATTGTGGATAAAGAGACCTACATAATAATTATTGATAAAGAGACCTACATAATAATTGTGGATAAAGAGACCTACATAATAATTGTGGATAAGAGACCTACATACAAATTGTGGATAAAGAGACCACATAATAATTATTGATAAAGAGACCTACATAATAATTATTGATAAAAGAGACCTACATAATAATTGTGGATAAAGAGACCTACATAATAATTATTGATAAAGAGACCTACAATAATTGTGGATAAAGAGACCTACATAATAATTGTGGATAAAGAGACCTACATAATAATTGTGGATAAAGAGACCTACATAATAATTATTGATAAAGAGACCTACATAATAATTGTGGATAAAAGAGACCTACATAATAATTGTGGAATAAGAGACCATAATATTATTCAGTAAAGAGACCTACATAATAATTGTGGATAAAGAGACCTACATAACAATTATTCATTAAAAGACCTACATAATAATTGTGGATAGAATTACTACATAATAATTATTGATAAAAGAGCCTACATAATAATTGTGGATAAAGAGACCTACATAATAATTGTGGATAAAGAGACCTACATAATAATTGTGGATAAAGACCTACACAATAATTGTGGATAAAGAGACCTACATAATAATTGTGGATAAGAAGACCTACATAATAATTATTGATAAAGGAATACTATATGTATTGTGGATAAAGACCTACACTAATAATTGTGGATAAAAGAGACCTACATAATAATTGTGGATAAAAGTTATACATAATAATTATTGATAAAGAGACCTACATAATAATTGTGGATAAAGAGACCTACATAATATTGTGGATAAAAGAGGCCACATAATAATTATTGATAAAAGAGACCTACATAATAATTATTGATAAAGAGACCTACATAATAATTGTGGATAAAGAGACCTACATAATAATTATTGATAAAGAGACCTACATAATAATTGTGGATAAAAGAGACCTACATAATAGATGCTGGATAAAAAGACCTGTAATAATTGTGGATAAAGAGACCTACATAATAATTATTGATAAAAGAGACCTACATAATAATTATTGATAAGAGACCTACATAATAGTGTGGATAAAGAGACCTACATAATAATTATTGATAAAGAGACCTACATAATAATTGTGGATAAAGAGACCTACATAATAAATTGTGGATAAAGAGACCCTCATAATAATTATGGATAAAGAGACCTACATAATAATTGTGGATAAAGAGACCTACATAATAATTGTGGATAAAGAGACCTACATAATAATTATTGATAAAGAGACCTACATAATAATTATGGATAAAAGGAACTATAATAATTGTGGATAAAGAGACCTACATAATAATTCTGAATGAGAGACCTACATAATGATTGTGGATAAAGAGACCTACATAATAATTATTGATAAAGAGACCTACATAATAATTGTGGATAAAGAGACCTACATAATAATTGTGGATAAGAGACCTACATAATAATTGTGGATAAAGAGACCTACATAATAATTGTGGATAAAGAGACCTACATAATAATTGTGGATAAAGAGACCTACATAATAATTGTGGATAAAAGAGACCTACATAATAATTATTGATAAAGAGACCTACATAATAATTGTGGATAAAGAGACCTACATAATAATTGTGGATAAAGAGACCTACATAATAATTGTGGATAAGAGACCTACATAATAATTGTGGATAAAGAGACCTACATAATTGTGGATAAAGAGACCTACATAATAATTGTGGATAAGAGACCTACATAATAATTGTGGATAAAGAGACCTACATAATAATTGTGGATAAGAGACCTACATAATAATTATTGATAAAAGACCTACATAATAATTGTGGATAAAGAGACCTACATAATAATTGTGGATAAAAGAGACCTACATAATAATTGTGGATAAAGAGACCTACATAATAATTGTGGATAAAGAGACCTACATAATAATTGTGGATAAAGAGACCTACATAATAATTGTGGATAAAAGACCTACATAATAATTGTGGATAAAGAGACCTACATAATAATTGTGGATAAAGAGACCTACATAATAATTATTGATAAAGAGACCTACATAATAATTGTGGATAAAGAGACCTCATAATAATTGTGGATAAAGAGGCCTACATAATAATTGTGGATAAGAGACCTACATAATAATTGTGGATAAGAGACCTACATAATAATTATTGATAAAAAGACCTACCTGTCATAATTGTGGATAAAGAGACCTACATAATAATTGTGGATAAAGAGACCTACACATAATAATTGTGGATAAAGAGACCTACATAATAATTGTGGATAAAGAGGCCTACATAATAATTGTGGATAAAGAGACCTACATAATAATTGTGGATAAAGAGGCCTACATAATAATTGTGGATAAAGAGACCTACATAATAATTGTGGATAAAGAGACCTACATAATAATTATTGATAAAGAGACCACTACATAATAATTGTGGATAAGAGACCTACACCAATAATTGTGGATAAAGAGATATACATATCATTGTGGATAAGAGACCTACATAATAATTGTGGATAAAGAGACCTACATAATAATTGTGGATAAAGAGACCTACATAATAATTATTGATAAAGAGACCTACATAATAATTGTGGATAAAAGAGACCTACATAATAATTGTGGATAAAGAGACCTACCATAATAATTGTGGATAAAGAGACCTACATAATAATTATTGATAAAGAGACCTACATAATAATTGTGGATAAAGAGACCTACATAATAATTGTGGATAAAGAGACCTACATAATAATTATTGATAAAGAGACCTACATAATAATTGTGGATAAAGAGACCTACATAATAATTGTGGATAAAGAGACCTACATAATAATTATGGATAAAGAGACCTACATAATAATTGTGGATAAAGAGACCTACATAATAATTGTGGATAAAGAGACCTACATAATAATTGTGGATAAAGAGACCTACATAATAATTGTGGATAAAGAGACCTACATAATAATTGTGGATAAAGAGACCTACATAATAATTATGGATAAAGAGACCTACATCAGAATTGTGGATAAAGAGACCTACATAATAATTGTAAAGAGACCTATAATAATTATTGATAAAAGAGACCTACATAATATTGTGGATAAAGAGACCTACATAATAATTGTGGATAAAGAGACGTACATAATAATTGTGGATAAGAGACCCTACATAATAATTGTGGATAAAGAGACCTACATAATAATTGTGGATAAAGAGACCTACATAATAATTGTGGATAAAGAGACCTACATAGTAATTGTGGATAAAGAGACCTACATAATAATTGTGGATAAAGAGACCTACATAATAATTATTGATAAAGAGACCTACATAATAATTGTGGATAAAAGAGACCTACATAATAATTGTGGATAAAGAGACCTACATAATAATTATTGATAAAGAGACCTACATAATAATTGTGGATAAAGAGACCTACATAATAATTGTGGATAAAGAGACCTACATAATAATTATGGATAAAGAGACCTACATAATAATTGTGGATAAAGAGACCTACATAATAATTGTGGATAAAGAGACCTACATAATAATTGTGGATAAAAAGAGACCTACATAATAATTATTGATAAAGAGACTACATAATAATTATTGATAAAAGAGAACCTGTAATAATTGTGGATAAAGAGACCTACATAATAATTATGGATAAAAGAGACCTACATAATAATTGTGGATAAGAGACCTACATAATAATTGTGGATAAAGAGACCTACATAATAATTGTGGATAAAGAGACCTACATAATAATTGTGGATAAAGAGACCTACATAATAATTGTGGGATAAAGAGACCTACATAATAATTATGGATAAAGGGAACCTACATAATAATTGTGGATAAAGAGACCTACATAATAATTGTGGATAAAGAGACCTACATAATAATTGTGGATAAAAAGAGACCTACATAATAATTGTGGATAAAAGAGACCTACATAATAATTGTGGATAAAGAGACCTACATAATAATTGTGGATAAAGAGACCTACATAATAATTGTGGATAAAGAGACCTACATAATAATTGTGGATAAAGAGACCTACATAATAATTGTGGATAAAGAGACCTACATAATAATTGTGGATAAAGAGACCTACATAATAATTATTGATAAAGAGACCTACATAATAATTGTGGATAAAGAGACCTACACTTAATAATTGTGGATAAAAGACCTACATAATAATTATGGATAAAAGAGACCTACATAATAATTGTGGATAAAGAGACCTACATAATAATTGTGGATAAAGAGACCTACATAATAATTGTGGATAAAGAGACCTACATAATAATTGTGGATAAGAGACCTACATAATAATTGTGGATAAAGAGACCTACATAATAATTGTGGATAAAGAGACCTACATAATAATTGTGGATAAAGAGACCTACATAACTAATTGTGGATAAAGAGACCTACATAATAATTGTGGATAAAGAGACCTACATAATAATTGTGGATAAGAGACCTACATAATAATTGTGGATAAAGAGACCTACATAATATTGTGGATAAAGAGACCTACATAATAATTGTGGATAAAGAGACCTACATAATAATTATTGATAAAGGGTCCTACATAATAATTGTGGATAAAGAGACCTACATAATAATTGTGGATAAAGAGACCTACATAATAATTGTGGATAAAGAGACCTACATAATAATTGTGGATAAAGAGACCTACATAATAATTGTGGATAAAGAGACCTACATAATAATTGTGGATAAAGAGACCTACATAATAATTATTGATAAAGAGACCTACATAATAATTGTGGATAAAGAGACCTACATAATAATTGTGGATAAAGAGACCTACATAATAATTATTGATAAAAGAGACCTACATAATAATTGTGGATAAAGAGACCTACATAATAATTGTGGATAAGAGACCTACATAATAATTATGGATAAAGAGACCTACATAATAATTGTGGATAAAAGACCTACATAATAATTGTGGATAAAGAGACCTACATAATAATTGTGGATAAAGAGACCTACATAATAATTATTGATAAAGAGACCTACATAATAATTATTGATAAAGAGACCTACATAATAATTGTGGATAAAGAGACCTACATAATAATTATGGATAAAGAGACCTACATAATAATTGTGGATAAAGAGACCTTACATAATAATTGTGGATAAAGAGACCTACATAATAATTGTGGATAAAAAAGCCTACATAATAATTATTGGATAAAGAGACCTACATAATAATTGTGGATAAAAGACCTACATAATAATTATGGATAAAGAGACCTACATAATAATTGTGGATAAAGAGACCTACATAATAATTGTGGATAAAGAGACCTACATAATAATTGTGGATAAAGAGACCTACATAATAATTGTGGATAAAGAGACCTACATAATAATTGTGGATAAGAGACCTACATAACTAATTGTGGATAAAAAGAGACCTACATAATAATTGTGGATAAAGAGACCTACATAATAATTGTGGATAAAGAGACCTACATAATAATTGTGGATAAAGAGACCTACATAATAATTGTGGATAAAGAGACCTACATAATAATTATTGATAAAAGAGACCTACATAATAATTGTGGATAAAGAGACCTACATAATAATTGTGGATAAAGAGACCTACATTAATAATTATTGATAAAGAGACCTACATAATAATTGTGGATAAAGAGACCTACATAATAATTGTGGATAAAGAGACCCTACATAATAATTATGGATAAAGAGACCTACATAATAATTGTAGATAAAGGAGCCTACATAATAATTGTGGATAAAGAGACCTACACATAATAATTGTGGATAAAAGAGACCTACATAATAATTATTGATAAAGAGACCTACATAATAATTATTGATAAGAGACCTACATAATAATTGTGGATAAAGAGACCTACATAATAATTATGGATAAAAGAGACCTACATAATAATTGTGGATAAAGAGACCTACACATAATAATTGTGGATAAAGAGACCTACATAATAATTATGGATAAATAGGCCTACATAATAATTATTGATAAGAGACCTACATAATAATTATTGATAAAGAGACCTACATAATAATTGTGGATAAAGAGACCTACATAATAATTGTGGATAAAGAGACCTACATAATAATTATTGATAAAGAGACCTACATAATAATTGTGGATAAAGGGAACCCTACCATAATAATTGTGGATAAAAGAGACCTACATAATAATTATTGATAAAGAATACATAATAATTGTGGATAAAGAGACCTACATAATAATTATGGATAAAGAGGCTATAATAATTATTGATAAAGAGACCTACATAATAATTGTGGATAAATAGACCTACATAATAATTATGGATAAATAGGCCTACATAATAATTATTGATAAGAGACCTACATAATAATTGTGGATAAAGAGACCTACATAATAATTCATGGATAAAAGAGACCTACATAATAATTATTGATAAAGAGACCTACATAATAATTATTGATAAAAGAGACCTACATAATAATTGTGGTAAAAGGGCCTACATAATAATTGTGGATAAAGAGACCTACATAATAATTATTGATAAAGAGACCTACATAATAATTGTGGATAAAGAGACCTACATAATAATTGTGGATAAAGAGACCTACAACAATAATTATTGATAAAGAGACCTACATAATAATTATTGATAAAGAGACCTACATAATAATTGCCAGGATAAAGAGACCTACATAATAATTGGATAAAGAGACCTACATAATAATTATTGATAAAAGAGACCTACATAATAATTATGGATAAAGAGACCTACATAATAATTATGGATAAAAGGGAACCTACATAATAATTATGGATAAAGAGACCTACATAATAATTATTGATAAAGAGACCTACATAATAATTATTGATAAAGAGACCCTACATAATAATTATGGATAAAAGAGACCCTACATAATAATTATGGATAAAGAGACCTACATAATAATTGTGGATAAAAGACCTACATAATAATTGTGGATAAAGAGACCTACATAATAATTGATAAAAGAGACACATAATAATTGTGGATAAAGAGATATACATAATAATTGTGGATAAAGAGACCTACATAATAATTATGGATAAAGATACATAATAATTGTGGATAAAGAGACCTACATAATAATTGTGGATAAAGAGACCTACATAATAATTGTGGATAAAGAGACCTACATAATAATTATTGATAAAGAGACCTACAATAATTATTATTGAACCTACATAATAATTGTGGATAAAGAGACCTACATAATAATTGTGGATAAAGAGACCTACATAATAATTATTGATAAAGAGACCTACATAATAATTATGGATAAAAGAGACCTACATAATAATTGTGGATAAAAGAGACCTACATAATAATTATTGATAAAAGAGACCTACATAATAATTGTGGATAAAGAGACCTACATAATAATTGTGGATAAAGAGACCTACATAATAATTATTGATAAAGAGACCTACATAATAATTGTGGATAAAGAGACCTACATAATAATTATTGATAAAGAGACCTACATAATAATTGTGGATAAAGAGACCTACATAATAATTGTGGATAAAGAGACCTACATAATAATTATTGATAAAGAGACCTACATAATAATTATTGATAAAGAAGACCTACATAATAATTGTGGATAAAGAGACCTACATAATAATTGTGGATAAAGAGACCTACATAATAATTATTGATAAAGAGACCTACATAATAATTGTGGATAAAAAGAGACCTACATAATAATTGTGGATAAAGAGACCTACATAATAATTGTGGATAAAGAGACCTACATAATAATTATTGATAAAGAGACCTACATAATAATTGTGGATAAAGAGACCTACATAATAATTGTGGATAAAGAGACCTACATAATAATTATTGATAAAAGAGACCTACATAATAATTGTGGATAAAGAGACCTACATAATAATTATGTAAAGAGACCTACATAATAATTGTGGATAAATGAGCCTACATAATAATTGTGGATAAAGAGACCTACATAATAATTGTGGATAAAGAGACCTACATAATAATTGTGGATAAAGAGACCTACATAATAATTGTGGATAAAGAGACCTACATAATAATTGTGATAAAGAGACCTACATAATAATTGTGGATAAAACCTACATAATAATTGTGGATAAAGGAGACCTACATAATAATTATTGATAAAGAGACCTACATAATAATTGTGGATAAAGAGACCTACATAATAATTATGGATAAAGGAGACCTACATAATAATTGTGGATAAATAGGCCTACATAATAATTGTGGATAAAGAGACCTACATAATAATTGTGGATAAAGAGACCTACATAATAATTGTGGATAAAGAGACCTACATAATAATTGTGGATAAAGAGACCTACATAATAATTGTGGATAAAGAGACCTACATAATAATTGTGGATAAAGAGACCTACATAATAATTGTGGATAAAGAGACCTACATAATAATTATTGATAAAAGAGACCTACATAATAATTATGGATAAAGAGACCTACATAATAATTATGGATAAAAGAGACCACATAGCAAATTGTGGATAAAAGAGACCTACATAATAATTGTGGATAAAGAGACCTACATAATAATTGTGGATAAAGAGACCTACATAATAATTATTGATAAAGAGACCTACATAATAATTGTGGATAAAGAGACCTACATAATAATTATTGATAAAGAGACCTACATAATAATTGTGGATAAAGAGACCTACATAATAATTATTGAT
Organism: Ascarosepion bandense; assembly: GCA_037127315.1. NCBI lineage: Eukaryota > Metazoa > Mollusca > Cephalopoda > Sepiida > Sepiidae > Ascarosepion > Ascarosepion bandense. The sequence goes on along the minus strand of JBBBDQ010027844.1, from coordinate 19,944 downwards.
AAGAGACCTGCATAATAATTGTGGATAAGACCTACATAATAATTATTGATAAAGAGACCTACATGATAATTGTGGATAAAGAGACCTACATAATAATTATTGATAAAGAGACCTACATAATAATTGTGGATGAAGAGACCTACATAATAATTGTGGATAAAGAGACCTACATAATAATTGTGGATAAAGAGACCTACATAATAATTATGGATAAAGAGACCTACATAATAATTGTGGATAAAGAGACCTACATAATAATTGTGGATAAAGAGACCTACATAATAATTGTGGATAAAGAGACCTACATAATAATTGTGGATAAGAGACCTACATAATAATTGTGGATAAAGAGACCTACATAATAATTGTGGATAAAGAGACCTACATAATAATTGTGGATAAAAGACCTACATAATAATTGTGGATAAAGAGACCTACATAATAATTGTGGATAAAGAGACCTACATAACCAATTGTGGATAAAGAGACCTGTAATAATTGTTGGTGAAAATTTATAATGATATGGATTGCAAAGAAATTTTATAATAATTGTGGACAAAGAGACCTACATAATAATTATTGATAAAGAGACCTACATAATAATTGTGGATAAAGAGACCTACATAATAATTGTGGATAAAAGACCTACATAATAATTATGGATAAAGAGACCTACATAATAATTGTGGATAAAGAGACCTACATAATAATTGTGGATAAAGAGACCTACGCAATAATTGTGGATAAAGAGACCTACATAATAATTATTGATAAAGAGACCTACATAATAATTATTGATAAAGAGACCTACATAATAATTGTGGATAAAGAGACCTACACATAATAATTATGGATAAGAGACCTACATAATAATTGTGGATAAAGAGACCTACATAATAATTGTGGATAAAGAGACCTACATAATAATTATGGATAAAAGAGACCTACATAATAATTATTGATAAAGAGACCTACATAATAATTATGGATAAATAGGCCTACATAATAATAATTATTGATAAAGAGACCTACATAATAATTGTGGATAAAGAGACCTACATAATAATTATGGATAAAGAGACCTACATAATAATTATTGATAAAGAGACCTACATAATAATTATTGATAAAGAGACCTACATAATAATTGTGGATAAAGAGACCTACATAATAATTGTGGATAAAGAGACCTACATAATAATTATTGATAAAGAGACCTACATAATAATTGTGGATAAAGAGACCTACATAATAATTGTGGATAAAGAGACCTACATAATAATTATTGATAAAGAGACCTACATAATAATTATTGATAAAGAGACCTACATAATAATTGTGGATAAAGAGACCTACATAATAATTGTGGATAAAGAGACCTACATAATAATTATGGATAAAGAGACCTACATAATAATTATGGATAAAGAGACCTACATAATAATTATGGATAAAGAGACCTACATAATAATTATGGATAAAGAGACCTACATAATAATTATTGATAAAGAGACCTACATAATAATTATGGATAAAGAGACCTACATAATAATTATGGATAAAAGAGACCTACATAATTGTGGATAAAAGAGACCTACATAATAATTATGGATAAGAGACCTACATAATAATTATGGATAAAGAGACCTACATAATAATTATTGATAAAGAGACCTACACTTAATAATTATGGATAAAGAGACCTACATAATAATTATTGATAAAGAGACCTACATAATAATTGTGGATAAAGAGACCTACATAATAATTATGGATAAAGAGACCTACATAATAATTATGGATAAAGAGACCTACATAATAATTATTGATAAAGAGACCTACATAATAATTATGGATAAAGAGACCTACATAATAATTATTGATAAAGAGACCTACATAATAATTGTGGATAAAGAGACCTACATAATAATTAATGGATAAAGAGACCTACATAATAATTATTGATAAAGAGACCTACATAATAATTATTGATAAAGAGACCTACATAATAATTGTGGATAAAGAGACCTACATAATAATTGTGGATAAAGAGACCTACATAATAATTGTGGATAAAAGAGACCTACATAATAATTATGGATAAAGACCTACATAATAATTATGGATAAAAGACCTACATAATAATTATGGATAAAGAGACCTACATAATAGTGGCTGATAAAGAGACCTACATAATAATTATGGATAAAGAGACCTACATAATAATTATGGATAAAAGAGACCTACATAATAATTATGGATAAAGAGACCTACATAATAATTATTGATAAAAGAGACCTACATAATAATTATTGATAAAAGAGACCTACATAATAATTATGGATAAAGAGACCTACATAATAATTATGGATAGAGAGACCTACATAATAATTGTGGATAAAGAGACCTACATAATAATTGTGAATCAAGAGACCTACATAATAGTTATTGATAAAGAGACCTACATAATAATTGTGAGATAAAGAGACCTACATAATAATTGTGGATAAAGAGACCTACATAATAATTATGGATAAAGAGACCTACATAATAATTGTGGATAAGAGACCTACATAATAATTGTGGATAAAGAGACCTACATAATAATTGTGGATAAAGAGACCTACATAATAATTATTGATAAAGAGACCTACATAATAATTATTGATAAGAGACCTACATAATAATTGTGGATAAAGAGACCTACATAATAATTGTGGATAAAGAGACCTACATAATAATTATTGATAAAAGAGACCTACATAATAATTGTGGATAAAGAGACCTACATAATAATTGTGGATAAAGAGACCTACATAATAATTATTGATAAAGAGACCTACATAATAATTGTGGATAAAAGAGACCTACATAATAATTGTGGATAAAGACCTACATAATAATTATTGATAAAGAGACCTACATAATAATTGTGGATAAAGAGACCTACATAATAATTATTGATAAAGAGACCTACATAATAATTGTGGATAAAGAGACCTACATAATTATTGGATAAAAGAGACCTACATAATAATTATTGATAAAGAGACCTACATAATAATTATTGATAAAGAGACCTACATAATAATTGTGGATAAGAGACCTACATAATAATTGTGGATAAAGAGACCTACATAATAATTATTGATAAAGAGACCTACATAATAATTGTGGATAAAAGAGACCTACATAATAATTGTGGATAAAGACCTACATAATAATTGTGGATAAAGAGACCTACATAATAATTATTGATAAAGAGACCTACATAATAATTGTGGATAAAGAGACCTACATAATAATTGTGGATAAGAGACCTACATAATAATTATTGATAAAGAGACCTACATAATAATTGTGGATAAAGAGACCTACATAATAATTATGGATAAGAGACCCTACATAATAATTGTGGATAAATAGGCCTACATAATAATTGTGGATAAAAGAGACCTACATAATAATTGTGGATAAAGAGACCTACATAATAATTGTGGATAAAGAGACCTACATAATAATTGTGGATAAAGAGACCTACATAATAATTGTGGATAAAGAGACCTACATAATAATTGTGGATAAAGAGACCTACATAATAATTGTGGATAAAGAGACCTACATAATAATTGTGGATAAAGCCTACATAATAATAATTATTGATAAAGAGATACATAATAATTATGGATAAAGAGACCTACATAATAATTATGGATAAAGAGACTCATAATAATTGTGGATAAAGAGACCTACATAATAATTGTGGATAAAGAGACCTACATAACAATTATGGATAAAGAGACCTACATAATTATTATTGATAAAAAGACCTACATAATAATTGTGGATAAAAATTTTATAATAATTATTGATAAAAGAGACCTACATAATAATTGTGGATAAAGAGACCTACATAATAATTATTGATAAAGAGACCTACATAATAATTGTGGATAAAAGAGACCTACATAATAATTATTGATAAAGAGACCTACATAATAATTGTGGATAAGAGACCTACATAATAATTATTGATAAGAGACCTACATAATAATTGTGGATAAAGAGACCTGCTAATAATTATTGATAAAGAGACCTACATAATAATTGTGGATAAAGAGACCTACATAATAATTATTGATAAAGAGACCTACATAATAATTATGGATAAAGAGACCTATTTATAATAATTATGGATAAAGAGACCTACATAATAATTGTGGATAAAGAGACCTACATAATAATTGTGGATAAAGAGACCTACATAATAATTATGGATAAAGAGACCTATAATAATTATTGATAAAAGACCTACATAATAATTGTCTAAAGAGACCTACATAATAATTATTGATAAAAGTTACATAATAATTGTGGATAAAGAGACCTACATAATAATTATTGATAAAGAGACCTACATAATAATTGTGGATAAAGAGACCTACATAATAATTATTGATAAAGAGACCTACATAATAATTGTGGATAAAGAGACCTACATAATAATTATTGATAAAGAGACCTACATAATAATTGTGGATAAGAGACCTACATAATAATTATTGATAAAGAGACCTACATAATAATTGATAAAGAGACCTACATAATAATTGTGGATAAGAGACCTACATAATAATTGTGGATAAAGAGACCTACATAATAATTATGGATAAAGAGACCTACATAATAATTATTGATAAAGAGACCTACATAATAATTGTGGATAAAGAGACCTACATAATAATTGTGGATAAAGAGACCTACATAATAATTGTGGATAAAGAGACCTACATAATAATTATGGATAAAGAGACCACCATAATAATTATTGATGAAGACCTACATAATAATTGTGGATAAAGAGACCTACATAATAATTATGGATAAAGAGACCATAATAATTATTGATAAAGAGACCTACATAATAATTATGGATAAATAGGCCCACTACACCAATAATTATTGATAAAGAGATATAATAATTGTGGATAAAGAGACCTACATAATAATTATGGATAAGAGACCTACATAATAATTATTGATAAAGAGACCTACATAATAATTATTGATAAAAGACCTACATAATAATTGTGGATAAAGAGACCTACATAATAATTGTGGATAAAGAGACCTACATAATAATTATTGATAAAGAGACCTACATAATAATTGTGGATAAAGAGACCTACATAATAATTGTGGATAAAGAGACCTACATAATAATTATTGATAAAAAGAGACCTACATAATAATTATTGATAAAAGAGACCTACATAATAATTGTGGATAAAGAGACCTACATAATAATTGTGGATAAAGAGACCTACATAATAATTATTGATAAAGAGACCTACATAATAATTATGGATAAAGAGACCTACATAATAATTATGGATAAGAGACCTACATAATAATTATGGATAAAGAGACCTACATAATAATTATTGATAAAGAGACCTACATAATAATTATTGATAAAGAGACCTACATAATAATTATGGATAAAGAGACCTACATAATAATTATGGATAAAGGGCCTACATAATAATTGTGGATAAAGAGACCTACATAATAATTGTGGATAAAGAGACCTACATAATAATTATTGATAAAAGAGACCTACATAATAATTGTGGATAAGAGACCTACATAATAATTGTGGATAAAGAGACCTACATAATAATTATGGATAAAGAGACCTACATAATAATTGTGGATAAAGAGACCTACATAATAATTGTGGATAAAGAGACCTACATAATAATTGTGGATAAAGAGACCTACATAATAATTATTGATAAAGAGACCTACATAATAATTATTGATAAAGAGACCCTACATAATAATTGTGGATAAGAGACCTACATAATAATTGTGGATAAAGAGACCTACATAATAATTATTGATAAAGAGACCTACATAATAATTGTGGATAAAGACAAATAATTGTGGATAAAGAGACCTACATAATAATTATTGATAAAGAGACCTACATAATAATTGTGGATAAAGAGACCTACATAATAATTGTGGATAAAGAGACCTACATAATAATTATGGATAAAGAGACCTACATAATAATTGTGGATAAAGAGACCTACATAATAATTGTGGATAAAGAGACCTACATAATAATTGTGGATAAAGAGACCTACATAATAATTATTGATAAAGAGACCTACATAATAATTATTGATAAAGAGACCTACATAATAATTGTGGATAAAGAGACCTACATAATAATTGTGGATAAAGAGACCTACATAATAATTATGGATAAAGAGACCTACATAATAATTGTGGATAAAGAGACCTACATAATAATTGTGGATAAAGAGACCTACATAATAATTGTGGATAAAGAGACCTACATAATAATTATTGATAAAAGACCTACATAATAAATTATTGATAAAAGACATAATAATTGTGGATAAAGAGACCTACATAATAATTGTGGATAAAGAGACCTACATAATAATTGTGGATAAAGAGACCTACATAATAATTATTGATAAAGAGACCTACATAATAATTATTGATAAAAGAGACCTACATAATAATTGTGGATAAAGAGACCTACATAATAATTGTGGATAAAGAGACCTACATAATAATTGTGGATAAAGAGACCTACATAATAATTGTGGATAAAAGAGACCTACATAATAATTATTGATAAAGACCTACATAATAATTATTGATAAAGAGACCTACATAATAATTGTGGGTAAAGTACATAATAATTGTGGATAAAGAGACCTACATAATAATTATGGATAAAGAGACCTACATAATAATTGTGGATAAAAGAGACCACATAATAATTGTGGATAAAGAGACCTACATAATAATTGTGGATAAAGAGACCTACATAATAATTGTGGATAAAGAGACCTACATAATTATTGATAAAGAGACCTACATAATAATTGTGGATAAAGAGACCTACATAATAATTGTGGATAAAGAGACCTACACATAATAATTATTGATAAAAGAGACCTACATAATAATTGTGGATAAAGAGACCACCATAATAATTGTGGATAAAAAGAGAACCTACATAATAATTATGGATAAAGAGACCCTATAATAATTGTGGATAAAGAGACCTACATAATAATTGTGGATAAAGAGACCTACATAATAATTGTGGATAAAGAGACCTACATAATAATTATTGATAAAGAGACCTATAATAATTATTGATAAAGAGACCTACATAATAATTGTGGATAAAGAGACCTACATAATAATTGTGGATAAAGAGACCTACATAATAATTATTGATAAAGAGACCTACATAATAATTGTGGATAAAGAGACCTACATAATAATTGTGGATAAAAGACCTACATAATAATTATTGATAAAAGAGACCTACATAATAATTATTGATAAAGAGACCTACATAATAATTGTGGATAAAGAGACCTACATAATAATTGTGGATAAAGAGACCTACATAATAATTATTGATAAAGAGACCTACATAATAATTGTGGATAAAGAGACCTACATAATAATTGTGGATAAAGAGACCTACATAATAATTATTGATAAAGAGACCTACACGTATTATTGATAAAGACACCTACATAATAATTGTGGATAAAGAGACCTACATAATAATTGTGGATAAAGAGACCTACATAATAATTATTGATAAAAGAGACCTACATAATAATTATTGATAAAGAGACCTACATAATAATTGTGGATAAAGAGACCTACATAATAATTATTGATAAAGAGAACCTACATAATAATTATTGATAAAGAGACCTACATAATAATTGTGGATAAAGAGACCTACATAATAATTGTGGATAAAGAGACCTACATAATTATTGTGGATAAAGAGACCTACATAATAATTGTGGATAAAGAGACCTACATAATAATTGTGGATAAAAGGGCTACATAATAATTGTGGATAAAGAGACCTACATAATAATTGTGGATAAAGAGACCTACATAATAATTATTGATAAAGAGACCTACATAATAATTATTGATAAAGAGACCTACATAATAATTGTGGATAAGAGACCTACATAATAATTGTGGATAAAGAGACCTACATAATAATTATTGATAAAGAGACCTACATAATAATTATTGATAAAGAGACCTACATAATAATTGTGGATAAAGGAGAGACCTACATAATAATTGTGGATAAAGAGACCTACATAATAATTATTGATAAAGAGACCTACATAATAATTGTGGATAAAGAGACCTACATAATAATTGTGGATAAAGAGACCCTCACATAATAATTGTGGATAAAGAGACCTACATAATAATTATTGATAAAAGTTACCATAATAATTATTGATAAAAGAGACCTACATAATAATTGTGGATAAAAGAGATACCATAATAATTATTGATAAAGAGACCTACATAATAATTGTGGATAAAGAGACCTACATAATAATTGTGGATAAAGAGACCTACATCAGAATTGTGGATAAAGATTTGTATAATGGTGTGGATAGAATTTTATAATGATACATGAATAGAGCCTACATAATAATTGTGGATAAAGAGACCTACATAATAATTATTGATAAAGAGACCACCATAATAATTATTGATAAAGAGACCTACATAATAATTGTGGATAAAGAGACCTACATAATAATTATGAATAAAGAGACCTACATAATAATTGTGGATAAAGAGACCTACATAATAATTATTGATAAAGAGACCTACATCAGAATTGTGGATAAAGAGACCTACATAATAATTGTGGATAAAAGAGACCTACATAATAATTATGAATAAAGAGACCTACATAATAATTGTGGATAAAAGAGAGACCTACATAATAATTATTGATAAAAGAGACCTACATAATAATTGTGGATAAAGAGACCTACATAATAATTGTGGATAAAGAGACCTACATAATAATTATGAATAAAAGGGCCATAATAATTGTGGATAAGAGACCTCATAATAATTATTGATAAAGAGACCTACATCAGGAATTGTGGATAAAAGGGCCTACATAATAATTGTGGATAAAGAGACCTACATAATAATTATGAATAAAGAGGCCTACATAATAATTGTGGATAAAGAGACCTACATAATAATTATTGATAAAGAGACCTACATAATAATTGTGGATAAAGAGACCTACATAATAATTGTGGATAAAGAGACCTACATAATAATTGTGGATAAAGAGACCTACATAATAATTGTGGATAAAGAGACCTACATAATAATTATGAATAAAAGAGACCTACACATAATAGTGGTCAAGAGACACACATAATAATTGTGGATAAAGAGACCTACATAATAATTGGCAGATAAAGAGACCTACATAATAATTGTGGATAAAGAGACCTACATAATTGTGGATAAAGAGACCTACATAATAATTATGAATAAGAGACCTACATAATAATTGTGGATAAAGGATACAATAATTATGAATAAAGAGACCTAATAATTGTGGATAAAGAGACCTACATAATAATTATTGATAAAGAGACCTACATAATAATTGTGGATAAAGAGACCTACATAATAATTGTGGATAAAGAGACCTACATAATAATTGTGGATAAAGAGACCTACATAATAATTATGGATAAAAGACCTACATAATATTATTGATAAGAGACCTACATAATAATTGTGGATAAAGAGACCTACATAATAATTATTGATAAAGAGACCTACATAATAATTATTAGTAAAGAGACCTACATAATAATTATTGATAAAAGACCTACATAATAATTGTGGATAAAGAGACCTACATAATAATTGTGGATAAGACCTACATAATAATTATTGATAAAGAGACCTACATAATAATTGTGGATAAAGAGACCTACATAATAATTATTGATAAAGAGACCTACATAATAATTGTGGATAAAGAGACCTACATAATAATTGTGGATAAAGAGTTATACATAATAATTGTGGATAAAGAGACCTACATAATAATTGTGGATAAAGAGACCTACATAATAATTGTGGATAAAGAGACCTACATAATAATTATTGATAAAGAGACCTACATAATAATTGTGGATAAAGAGACCTACATAATAATTATTGATAAGAGACCTACATAATAATTGTGGATAAAGAGACCTACATAATAATTATTGATAAAGAAGCCTACATAACAATTGTGGATAAAGAGACCTACATAATAATTATTGATAAAGAGACCTACATAATAATTGTGGATAAAGAGACCTACATAATAATTATTGATAAAGAGACCTACATAATAATTGTGGATAAAGAGACCTACATAATAATTATTGATAAAGAGACCTACATAATAATTGTGGATAAAGAGACCTACATAATAATTATTGATAAGAGACCTACATAATAATTGTGGATAAAGAGACCTACATAATAATTATTGATAAAGAGACCTACATAATAATTGTGGATAAAGAGACCTACATAATAATTATTGATAAAGAGACCTACATAATAATTATTGATAAAGAGACCTATAATAATTATGGATAAAGAGACCTACATAATAATTGTGGATAAAGAGACCTACATAATAATTGTGGATAAAGAGACCTACATAATAATTATTGATAAAAGAGACCTACATAATAATTATTGATAAAGAGACCTACATTGTGGATAAAGAGACCTACATAATAATTATTGATAAAGAGACCTACATAAACTAATTGTGGATAAAGAGACCTACATAATAATTATTGATAAAGAGACTACAATAATTATTGATAAAAGTTCTACATAATAATTATTGATAAAGAGACCTACATAATAATTGTGGATAAAGAGACCTGCATAATAATTATTGATAAAGAGACCTACATAATAATTATTGATAAAAAGGGAATACATAATAATTATGGATAAAGAGACCTACATAATAATTGTGGATAAAGAGACCTACATAATAATTGTGGATAAAGAGACCTACATAATAATTATTGGTAGAGACCTACATAATAATTATTGATAAAGAGACCTACATAATAATTGTGGATAAAGAGACCTACATAATAATTATTGATAAAGAGACCTACATAATAATTGTGGATAAAGAGACCACCACATAATAATTATTGATAAAGAGACCTACATAATAATTGTGGATAAAGAGACCTACATAATAATTATATGGATAAAAGAGACCTACATAATAATTATTGATAAGAGACCTACATCAGAATTGTGGATAAAGAGACCTACATCAGAATTGTGGATAAAGAGACCTACATAATAATTTAACTGGATAAAGAGACCTACATAATAATTGTGGATAAAGAGACCTACATAATAATTGTGGATAAGAGACCTACATAATAATTGTGGATAAAGAGACCTATGTCATTTATGGATAAAGAGACCTACATAATAATTATTGATAAAAGACCTACATAATAATTGTGGATAAAGAGACCTACATAATAATTATTAGTAAAAGACTATAATAATTATTGATAAAAGAGACCTACATAATAATTATTGATAAAAGAGACCTACATAATAATTGTGGATAAAGAGACCTACATAATAATTATTGATAAAGAGACCTACATAATAATTATTGATAAAAGAGACCTACATAATAATTATTGATAAAGAGACCTACATAATAATTGTGGATAAAGAAGACCTACATAATAATTATTGATAAAGAGACCTACATAATAATTGTGGATAAAGAGACCTACATAATAATTATTGATAAAGAGACCTACATAATAATTGTGGATAAAGAGACCTACATAATAATTATGGATAAAGAGACCTAAATAATAATTATTGATAAAAGAGACTCTCATAATAATTATTGATAAAGAGACCTACATAATAATTATTGATAAGAGACCTACATAATAATTATTGATAAAGAGACTACCATAATAATTATTGATAAAAAGAGACCACATAATAATTATTGATAAAGAGATTACCATAATAATTATTGATAAAGAGACCTACATAATAATTGTGGATAAAAGAGACCTGTAATAATTATTGATAAAAGAGACCTACATAATAATTGTGGATAAAGAGACCTACATAATAATTATTGATAAAGAGATTATATAATATTATGGATAAAGAGACCTACATAATAATTATTGATAAAGAGACCTACATAATAATTGTGGATAAAGAGACCTACATAATAATTATGGATAAAGAGACCTACATAATAATTGTGGATAAAGAGACCTACATAATAATTATTGATAAAGAGACCTACATAATAATTATATGGATAAAGAGACCTACATAATAATTGTGGATAAAGAGACCTACATAATAATTATTGATAAAGAGACCTACATAATAATTGTGGATAAAGGAAGACCTACATAATAATTATTGATAAAGAAGACCTACATAATAATTGTGGATAAAAGACCTACATAATAATTATTGATAAAGAGACCTACATAATAATTGTGGATAAAGAGACCTACATAATAATTATTGATAAAGAGACCTACATAATAATTGTGGATAAGAGACCTATAATAATTGTGGATAAAAGAGACCTACATAATAATTATTGATAAAGAGACCTACATAATAATTGTGGATAAAGAGACCTACATAATAATTGTGGATAAAGAGACCTACATAATAATTATTGATAAAGAGACCTACATAATAATTGTGGATAAAGAGACCTACATAATAATTATGGATAAAGAGACCTACATAATAATTGTGGATAAGAGACCTACATAATAATTATTGATAAAGAGACCTACATAATAATTATGGATAAAGAGACCTACATAATAATTGTGGATAAAAGAGACCTACATAATAATTATTGATAAAGAGACCTACATAATAATTGTGGATAAAGAGACCTACATAATAATTGTGGATAAAGAGACCTACAATAATTATTGATAAAGAGACCTACATAATAATTGTGGATAAAGAGACCTACATAATAATTGTGGATAAAGAGACCTACATAATAATTATTGATAAAGAGACCTACATAATAATTGTGGATAAAGAGACCTACATAATAATTGTGGATAAAGAGACCTACAATAATTATTGATAAAAGAGACCTACATAATAATTGTGGATAAAGAGACCTACATAATAATTATGGATAAAGAGACCTACATAATAATTGTGGATAAAAGAGACCTACATAATAATTATTGATAAGAGACCTACATAATAATTATGGATAAAGAGACCTACATAATAATTGTGGATAAAGAGACCTACATAATAATTATTGATAAAAGAGACCTACATAATAATTGTGGATAAAGAGACCTACATAATAATTATTGATAAAGACCTACATAATAATTGTGGATAAAGAGACCTACATAATAATTATTGATAAAAGAGACCTACATAATAATTGTGGATAAAGAGACCTACATAATAATTATTGATAAAGAGACCTACATAATAATTGTGGATAAAGAGACCTACATAATAATTATTGATAAAGAGACCTACATAATAATTATGGATAAAGGGACCTACATAATAATTGTGGATAAAGAGACCTACATAATAATTATTGATAAAGAGACCTACATAATTGTGGATAAAGAGACCTACATAATAATTATTGATAAAAGAGACCTACATAATAATTGTGGATAAAGAGACCTACATAATAATTATTGATAAAAGGGTATACATAATAATTGTGGATAAAGAGACCTACATAATAATTATTGATAAAGAGACCTACATAATAATTGTGGATAAAGAGACCTACATAATAATTATTGATAAAGAGACCTACATAATAATTGTGGATAAAGAGACCTACATAATAATTGTGGATAAAAGAGACCTACATAATAATTATTGATAAAGAGAGACCTACATAATAATTGTGGATAAAAGACCTACATAATATTATGGATAAAGAGACCTACATAATAATTGTGGATAAAGAGACCTACATAATAATTATTGATAAAGACCTACATAATAATTATGGATAAAGAGACCTACATAATAATTGTGGATAAAGAGACCTACATAATAATTATTGATAAGAGACCTACATAATAATTGTGGATAAAAGAGACCTACATAATAATTGTGGATAAAAGACCTACATAATAATTGTGGATAAAGAGACCTACATAATAATTATTGATAAAAGAGACCTACATAATAATTGTGGATAAAGAGACCTGCATAATGGTGGATAAAGATACAATAGTTGACATTGATAGAACTATAATTGTGGATAAAGAGACCTACATAATAATTGTGGATAAAAGAGACCTACATAATAATTGTGGATAAAGAGACCTACATAATAATTATTGATAAAAGAGACCTACATAATAATTGTGGATAAAGAGACCTACATAATAATTGTGGATAAAGAGACCTACATAATAATTGTGGATAAAGAGACCTACATAATAATTATTGATAAAGAGACCTACATAATAATTGTGGATAAAAGACCTACATAATAATTATGGATAAAGAGACCTACATAATAATTGTGGATAAAGAAGCCTACATAATAATTATTGATAAAAGATACATAGCCAATTATGGATAAAGAGACCTACATAATAATTGTGGATAAAGAGACCTACATAATAATTATTGATAAAGAGACCTACATAATAATTGTGGATAAAGAGACCTACATAATAATTGTGGATAAGAGACCTACATAATAATTGTGGATAAAGAGACCTACATAATAATTATTGATAAAGGGCCATAATAATTATGGATAAAGAGACCTACATAATAATTGTGGATAAAGAGACCTACATAATAATTATTGATAAAGAGACCTACATAATAATTGTGGATAAAGAGACCTATAATAATTATGGATAAAGAGACCTACATAATAATTGTGGATAAAGAGACCTACATAATAATTATTGATAAAGAGACCTACATAATAATTATGGATAAAGAGACCTACATAATAATTGTGGATAAAGAGACCTACATAATAATTATTGATAAAGAGACCTACATAATAATTGTGGATAAAGAGACCTACATAATAATTGTGGATAAAAGACCTACATAATAATTGTGGATAAAGAGACCTACATAATAATTGTGGATTAAATAGGCCTACATAAATAATTATTGATAAAGAGACCTACATAATAATTGTTGAGATAAAAGAGACCTACATAATAATTGTGGATAAAGAGACCTACATAATAATTGTGGATAAAAGAGACCTTACATAATAATTATTGATAAAGAGACCTACATAATAATTGTGGATAAAGAGACCTACATAATAATTGTGGATAAAGAGACCTACATAATAATTGTGGATAAATAGGACCTACATAATAATTATTGATAAAGAGACCTACATAATAATTGTGGATAAAAATTTTACATAATAATTGTGGATAAAGAGACCTACATAATAATTGTTGGATAAAAGAGACCTACATAATAATTGTTGGATAAAGAGACCTACATAATAATTGTGGATAAAGAGACCTACATAATAATTGTGGATAAAGAGACCTACATAATAATTGTGGATAAATAGGACCTACCATAATAATTGTGGATAAAGAGACCTACATAATAATTGTGGATAAAGAGACCTACATAATAATTGTTGGATAAAAGAGACCTACATAATAATTGTTGGATAAAGAGACCTACATAATAATTGTTGGATAAAGAGACCTACATAATAATTGTGGATAAATAGACCTACATAATAATTGTGGATAAAGAGACCTACATAATAATTGTGGATAAATAATTTATAATAATTGTGGATAAAGAGACCTACATAATAATTATTGGATAAAAATACATAATAATTGTGGATAAAGAGACCTACATAATAATTATGGATAAATAAAAGACCTACATAATAATTATTGGATAAAAGAGACCTACAAAATAATTAATTGATAAAGGAGACCTAAACTAATAATTGTGGATAAATAGACCTACATAATAATTGTTGGATAAAGAGACCTACATAATAATTGTGGATAAAGAGACCTACATAATTAATTATTGATAAAAGAGACCTACATAATAATTGTGGATAAATAGGACCTACATAATAATTATTGATAAAGAGACCTACATAATAATTGTTGGATAAAGAGACCTACATAATAATTGTGGATAAATAGGCCACATAATAATTATTGATAAAGAGACCTACATAATAATTGTGGATAAAGAGACCTACATAATTATTGATAAAGAGATACCATAATAATTGTGGATAAATAGGCTTATATAATAATTATTGATAAACAGACCTACATAATAATTATTGATAAAAGACCTACATAATAATTGTGGATAAATAGGCCTACATAATAATTATTGATAAAGAAGACTATAATAATTGTGGATAAAGAGACCTACATAATAATTATTGATAAAGAGACCTACATAATAATTATTGATAAAGAGACCTACATAATAATTATTGATAAAGGGAACACATAATAATTGTGGATAAATAGGCCTACATAATAATTATTGATAAAGAATACCATAATAATTGTGGATAAAGAGACCTACATAATAATTATTGATAAAGAGACCTACATAATAATTGTGGATAAAGAGACTACATAATAATTGTGGATAAAGAGACCCCCATAATAATTATTGATAAAGAGACCTACATAATAATTATTGATAAAGAGACCACCATAATAATTATGGATAAATAGACCTACATAATAATTATGGATAAAGAGACCTACATAATAATTATGGATAAAGAGACCTACATAATAATTATTGATAAAGATACATAATAATTGTGGATAAAATAATTTCTATAGCTAAAATTATTGATAAAGAGACCTATAATAATTGTGGATAAAGAGACCTACATAATAATTATGGATAAAGAATACATAATAATTATGGATAAAGAGACCTACATAATAATTATTGATAAAGAGACCTACATAATAATTGTGGATAAAGGCTACATAATAATTGTGGATAAAGAGACCTACAATAATTGTGATAATAGGCCTACATAATAATTATGGATAAAAGAGACCTACATAATAATTATGGATAAATAGGCCTACATAATAATTATGGATAAATAGACCTACATAATAATTATTGATAAAGAGACCTACATAATAATTGTGGATAAAGGGCCCTACATAATAATTATTGATAAAAGAGACCTACATAATAATTGTGGATAAATAGACCTACATAATAATTATTAGTAAAGACTACCATAATAATTGTGGATAAAGAGACCTACATGTCAGTATGGATAAAGAGACCTACATAATAATTATGGATAAAGAGACCTACATAATAATTATTGATAAAGAGACCTACATAATAATTGTGGATAAATAGGCCTACATAATAATTATGGATAAATAGGCTATAATATTATGGATAAATAGGCCTACATAATAATTATGGATAAAGAGACCTACTATAATAATTATGGATAAATAGGCCTACATAATAAGTATGGATAAATAGACCTACATAATAATTGCATATGGATAAATAGGCCTACATATTAATTATTGATAAAGAGACCTACATAATAATTGTGGATATAGAGACCTACATAATTGTGGATAAAGAGACTACATAATAATTATTGATAAAAGACCTACATAATAATTGTGGATAAAGAGACCTACATAATAATTGTGGATAAAAGACCTACATAATAATTAGCGGATAAAGAGACCTACATAATAATTATGGATAAATAGACCTACATAATAATTATTGATAAAGAGACCTACATAATAATTGTGGATAAATAGTATTACCATAATAATTGTGGATAAATAGTACATAATAATTATTGATAAAGAGACTACATAATAATTGTGGATAAAGAGACCTACATAACTGTTTTAGTTTTAAATAGACCTACATAATAATTGTGGATAAATAGACTACTATAATAATTGTGGATAAATAGGCCTACATAATAATTATTGATAAAAGAGATATACATAATAATTGTGGATAAAAGGGAACCTATAATAATTGTGATAGAGACTACATAATAGTATGGATAAATAGACCTACATAGTACAATTAAATAGGCCCTACATAATAATTATGGATAAAGAGACCTACATAATAATTGTGGATAAAGGAATACCAACAATAATTATTGATAAAGAGACCTACATAATAATTGTGGATAAATAGGCCTACATAATAATTGTGGATAAATAGGCCTACATAATAATTATTGATAAAGAAATATAATAATTATGGATAAATAGCCTACATAATAATTATGGATAAAGAGACCTACATAATAATTGTGGATAAATAGGCCTACATAATAATTATTGTTAAAAGACCTACATAATAATTGTGGATAAGGAATACATAATAATTGTGGATAAAGAGACCTACATAATAATTATTGATAAAGAGACCTACATAATAATTGTGGATAAAGAGACCTACATAACCATTGTGGATAAAGAGACCTACATAATAATTGTGGATAAAGACTGCATATCAATAATTGTGGATAAATAGGCCTGCATAATAATTGTGGATAAAGAGACCTACATAATAATTGTGGATAAGAGACCTACATAATAATTGTGGATAAAGAGACACACATAATAATTGTGGATAAAGAGACCTACATAATAATTGTGGATAAATAGGCCTACATAATAATTATTGATAAAGAGACCTACACATAACCAGATATAAGATAAAGACTATACATAATAATTGTGGATAAAAGGAACCTGCAACAGCAAAGACTATACATAATAATTGTGGATAAGAGAGGTATACATGGGTGTGGGATGAGGATGCTTTTACATGCAATAATTGTGGATAAAGACTACCACAACAAAATTGTGGATAAAAGAGACGCATAATAATTATTGATAAAGAAGAGACCTACATAATAATTGTGGATAAAGAGACCTACATAATAATTGTGGATAGAAACCTATACATAATAATTATTGATAAGAGACTACTATAATAATTGTGGATAAATAGGCCTACATAATAATTGTGGATAAATAGTACCATAATAGTGGATAAAGAGACCTACATAATAATTGTGGATAAAAAGGAATATACATAATAATTGTGGATAAATAGGCCTACATAATAATTGTGGATAAATAGACCTACATAATAATTGTGGATAAAAGAGACCTACATAATAATTGTGGATAAAGAGGACCTCACATAATAATTGTGGATAAAGAGACCTACATAATAATTGTGGATAAAGAGACCTACATAATAATTGTGGGATAAAGAGATCCTACATAATAATTGTGGATAAATAGGCCTCACATAATAATTATTGATAAAGAGACCTACATAATAATTGTGGATAAATAGGCCTACATAATAATTGTGGATAAATAGGCCTACATAATAATTGTGGATAAATAGGCCTATACATAATAATTGTGGATAAATAGACCTACATAATAATTGTGGATAAAGAGACCTACATAATAATTGTGGATAAAGAGACCTACATAATAATTGTGGATAAATAGGCCTACATAATAATTGTGGATAAAGAGACCTTACATAATAATTGTGGATAAAGAGACCTACATAATAATTGTGGATAAAGAGACCTACATAATAATTGTGGATAAATAGGCCTACATAATAATTGTGGGATAAAGAGACCTACATAATAATTGTGGATAAAGAGACCCTACATAATAATTGTGGATAAAGAGACCTACATAATAATTGTGGATAAATAGGCCTACATAATAATTATTGATAAAGAGACCTACAATAATTGTGGAATTAAATAGGCCTACATAATAATTGGTGGATAAATAGGCCTACATAATAATTGTGGATAAATAGGCCTACATAATAATTGTGGATAAATAAGAGCCTACATAATAATTGTGGATAAATAGACCACAT
>JBBBDQ010027840.1:0-10162 GCA_037127315.1 Ascarosepion bandense | reverse complement strand
GTTTTCCTACTCCGTACAAGTTTCAGTTCCTCGTCGCCACTGTTATTATGTGCGCCGCAGTAATAAGGGCGGGTATGTTTCTACTCCGTACAAGTTTCAGTTCCTCGTCACCACTGTTATTATGTGCGCCGCAGTAATAAAGACGGGTATGTTTTCCTACTCCGTACAAGTTTCAGTTCCTCGTCGCCACTGTTATTATGTGCGCCGCAGTAATAAAAAGACGGGTATGTTTTCCTACTCCGTACAAGTTTCAGTTCCTCGTCACCACTGTTATTATGTGCGCCGCAGTAATAAAAAGACGGGTATGTTTTCCCTACTCCGTACAAGTTTCAGTTCCTCGTCGCCACTGTTATTATGTGCGCCGCAGTAATAAAAAGACGGGTATGTTTTCCTACTCCGTACAAGTTTCAGTTCCTCGTCACCACTGTTATTATGTGCGCCGCAGTAATAAAAAGACGGGTATGTTTTCCTACTCCGTACAAGTTTCAGTTCCTCGTCACCACTGTTATTATGTGCGCCGCAGTAATAAAGACGGGTATGTTTTCCTACTCATTACAAGTTTCAGTTCCCTCGTCACCACTGTTATTATGTGCGCCGCAGTAATAAAAAGACGGGTATGTTTTCCTACTCCGTACAAGTTTCAGTTCCTCGTCACCACTGTTATTATGTGCGCCGCAGTAATAAAAAGACGGGTATGTTTTCCTACTCCGTACAAGTTTCAGTTCCTCGTCGCCACTGTTATTATGTGCGCCGCAGTAATAAAAAGACGGGTATGTTTTCCCTACTCGTACAAGTTTCAGTTCCTCGTCACCACTGTTATTATGTGCACCCGCAGTAATAAAAGACGGGTATGTTTTCCTACTCCGTACAAGTTTCAGTTCCTCGTCACCACTGTTATTATGTGCGCCGCAGTAATAAAAGACGGGTATGTTTTCCTACTCCGTACAGTTTCAGTTCCTCGTCACCACTGTTATTATGTGCGCCGCAGTAATAAAAAGACGGGTATGTTTTCCTACTCACGGCACAAGTTTCAGTTCCTCGTCACCACTGTTATTATGTGCGCCGCAGTAATAAAAAAGACGGGTATGTTTTCCTACTCCGTACAAGTTTCAGTTCCTCGTCGCCACTGTTATTATGTGCGCCGCAGTAATAAAAAGACGGGTATGTTTTCCTACTCCGTACAAGTTTCAGTTCCTCGTCGCCACTGTTATTATGTGCGCCGCAGTAATAAAAAGACGGGTATGTTTTCCTACTCCGTACAAGTTTCAGTTCCTCGTCACCACTGTTATTATGTGCACCGCAGTAATAAAAAGACGGGTATGTTTTCCTACTCGTACAAGTTTCAGTTCCTCGTCGCCACTGTTATTATGTGCGCCGCAGTAATAAAAAGACGGGTATGTTTTCCTACTCCGTACAAGTTTCAGTTCCTCGTCGCCACTGTTATTATGTGCGCCCGCAGTAATAAAAAGACGGGTATGTTTTCCTACTCCGTACAAGTTTCAGTTCCTCGTCACCACTGTTATTATGTGCACCGCAGTAATAAAAGACGGGTATGTTTTCCTACTCCGTACAAGTTTCAGTTCCTCGTCGCCACTGTTATTATGCGCCGCAGTAATAAAAAGACAGGTATGTTTCCCTACTCCGTACAAGTTTCAGTTCCTCGTCACCACTGTTATTATGTGCGCCGCAGTAATAAAAGACGGGTATGTTTTCCTATGGCCGCAAGTTCAGTTCCTCGTCGCCACATTGCTATGTGCGCCGCAGTAATAAAAAAGACGGGTATGTTTTCCTACTCCGTACAAGTTTCAGTTCCTCGTCGCCACTGTTATTATGTGCGCCGCAGTAATAAAAAGACGGAGTATGTTTTCCTACTCGTACAAGTTTCAGTTCCTCGTCACCACTGTTATTATGTGCGCCGCAGTAATAAAAAAGGAACGGTTATGTTTCCTACTCCGTACAAGTTTCAGTTCCTCGTCGCCACTGTTATTATGTGCGCCGCCAGTAATAAAAAGACGGGTATGTTTTCCTACTCCGTACAAGTTTCAGTTCCTCGTCGCCACTGTTATTATGTGCGCCGCAGTAATAAAAAGACGGGTATGTTTTCCTACTCCGTACAAGTTTCAGTTCCTCGTCACCACTGTTATTATGTGCACCGCAGTAATAAAAAAAGACGGGTATGTTTTCCTACTCCGTACAAGTTTCAGTTCCTCGTCGCCACTGTTATTATGTGCGCCGCAATAATAAAAGACGGGTATGTTTTCCTACTCCGTACAAGTTTCAGTTCCTCGTCACCACTGTTATTATGTGCGCCGCAGTAATAAAAAGACGGGTATGTTTTCCTACTCCACGTACAAGTTTCAGTTCCTCGTCGCCACTGTTATTATGTGCGCCGCAGTAATAAAAAGACGGGTATGTTTTCCTACTCCGTACAAGTTTCAGTTCCTCGTCGCCACTGTTATTATGTGCGCCGCAGTAATAAAAAGACGGGTATGTTTTCCTACTCCGTACAAGTTTCAGTTCCTCGTCACCACTGTTATTATGTGCGCCGCAGTAATAAAGACGGGTATGTTTTCCTACTCCGTACAAGTTTCAGTTCCTCGTCGCCACTGTTATTATGTGCGCCGCAGTAATAAAAAGACGGGTATGTTTTCCTACTCCGTACAAGTTTCAGTTCCTCGTCACCACTGTTATTATGTGCGCCGCAGTAATAAAAAGACGGGTATGTTTTCCTACTCCGTACAAGTTTCCAGTTCCTCGTCGCCACTGTTATTATGTGCGCCGCAGTAATAAAAAGACGGGTATGTTTTCCTACTCCATTACAAAGTTTCGGTTCCTCGTCGCCACTGTTATTATGCGCAAATAATAAAAAAAGACAGGTATGTTTTCCTACTCCGTACAGGTTTCTGATTATACATCATACCTATTTATTCATGTGCGCCGCAATAATAAAAAAAGACGTTATGTTTTCTACTCCGTACCGATTTCAGTTCTTAATCACCACTGTTATTATGTGCGCATCGTAAAAAGACGGGTATGTTTTCCTCTCAACACCGGTTCGGTTTCTCGTCGCCACTGTTATTATGTGCGCCGCAGTAATAAAAGACGGTACTATTTTTCCTACTCATGCAAGTTCAGTTCCTCGTCGCCACTGTTATTATGTGCGCGATAATAAAAAGCCGGGTATGTTTTCCTACTCACCGTACAAGTTTCAGTTCCTCGTCACCACTGTTATTATGGCCGCCGCAGTAATAAAAGGGGCAAGGTATGTTTTCCTATAGCGCAAGTTTCAGTTCCTCGTCGCCACTGTTATTGTGTGCGCCGCAGTAATAAAAGACGGGTATGTTTTCCTACTCCCGTGCAAATTCAGTTTCATAATGCTTTTCTGTTATTATGTACGCTTTCCGCAGTAATAAAAGACGGTATGTTTTCCTACTCCATTACAAGTTTCGGTTCTCGTCACACTATTGTGCTGCCGTCGTAAAAAAGACAGGTATCATTTTCCTATACATTACAAATTTCAATTCCTCGTCACCACTGTTATTATGTGCGCCGCAGTAATAAAAGATGGTGTCATTTTCCCTGCACTGTTGGTTTTGCCAGTTCCTCGTCACCACTGTTATTATGTGCGCCGCAGTAATAAAAAGACAGGTATGTTTTCCTACTCAGCACAAGTTTCAGTTCCTCGTCACCACCAACTATTATGTGCGCCGCAGTAATAAAGAACCCGGGTATATTTTTCCTACTCGTACAAAAGTTTTCAGTTCCTCGTCACCACTGTTATTATGCGCCGCAGTAATAAAAAGACGGGTATGTTTTCCTACTCACATTAGTTTCAGTTCCTCGTCTGTTATTATGCGCCGCAATAATAAAAAAAAGACGGGTATGTTTTCCTCCCTTTGAATTTAGTTCCTCGTCGCCTCGCCGCTGTGTGCGCCGCAGTAATAAAAGACGGGTGTGTTTTCCTACTCCGCGCAAGTTTCCAGTTCCTCGTCACCACTATTTATTCCCTTTTGCAATCGTAAAAGTGAGCATGTTTTTTCCTACTCCCATGCAATTTAGTTCCTCGTCGCCATACTACTGTTATTATACTTTTTCTGTTCGTAAAAAACAGGCTATTTTCCTACTCCGTACAAGTTTCAGTTCATCGTCACCTGCTTGTTATGTACCGCAGTAATAAAGAACGGGTATGTTTCCCTACTCGTACAATTCGATTCTCATCGCACTGTTGTTATATGCATGATAATAAAAGACAGGTATGTTTTCTACTCCGTACAAGTTTCAGTTCCTCGTCGCACTGTTCCATGTGCGCCGCAATAATAAAAGACAGTGTGTTTTCCTACTCCGTACAAGTTTCAGTTCCTCGTCGCCGTTTTATTATGTTTTCCGCAATAATAATAAAAGACGAGTATGTTTTCCTACTCCATACAAGTTTCAATTCCTCGTCACCACTGTTATTATGTGCGCCACCAATAATAAAGAACGGGTATGTTTTCCTACTCACGTGAGGTTTCAGTTCCTCGTCGCCACTGTTATTATGTGCGCCGCAGTAATAAAAAAGACGCGATGTGTTTCCTACTCCATTACAAGTTTCAGTTCCTCGTCGCCCTGTTATTATGTGCGCCGCAGTAATAAAAAAAAAAAAGACAGGTATGTTTTCCTACTCCGTACAAGTTTCCAGTTCCTCAATACTTTTTCTTATTATGTGCTGCAATATTAAAAGACGGGTATGTTTTCCTACCATTACCAAGTTTCAGTTCCTCATCGCCCACTGTTATTATGTGCGCCGCAGTAATAAAAAGACAGGTATGTTTTTCCACTATACATGCAAGTTTCAGTTTCTCGTCACACTGTTATTATGTTTCCGCAATAATAAAAAGACAGGTATGTTTTTCTACTCCGTACAAGTTTCAGTTCCTCGTCACCACTGTTCTTCATATGTGCACCATGATAATAAAAGACGGAGTATGTTTCTCTCCGTACAAGTTTCAGTTCCTCGTCACCACTGTTATTGTGCTTTACCCGCAGTAATAAAGACAGTGTACCACTACTCATGCAGTTTCAGTTCCTCGTCACCACTGTTGGTATGTGCGCACGTGGCAAAAAGACAGGTATATACCTACTCCGTACAAGTTTCAGTTCACTCATGCTTACTGTTATTATGTGCGCCGCAGTAATAAAAAGACGGGTATGTTTTCCTATACATTTAAGTTTAGTTCATAATACCACTGTTAATATGTGCTGCAGTAATAAAAGACAGGTATGTTTTTTTAATAAGTAAATTTTCAATTCTCGTCTGTTTACTTTTTGTTTATTATGCGCAGTAATAAAAGGCGGGTGTATTTTCTACTCATTTAAATTTAATTCTCGTACCATATTATGTACTTATGACCAAAGACAGGTATGTTTTTCCTACTCACATTGCAGTTTTCAGTTCCTCGTCACCACTGTTATTATGTGCCGCAGTAATAAAAAACGGTATGTTTTTCTACTCCATTGGGGTTTCAGTTCCTCAATGCCATATTATTATTGCCATGAAAAAGTAATAAAAAGACAGGTATGTTTTTCTACTCCGTACAAAGTTTCAGTTCCTCGTCTTTTCTTCGGCCAGCAGCACTTTTGGTAATAAAAGACAGGTATGTTTTCCTACTCGTACAAGTTTGATTCCTCGTCACCACTGTTATTATGTGCGCCGCAGTAATAAAAAGACGGGTATGTTTTCCTACTCGTACAAGTTTCAGTTCCTCGTCACCCTGTATTATGTGCGCCACCGGTAATAAAAGACAGGTATGTTTTCCTACTCGTACAAGTTTCGGGTTCCATCATCACCACTGTTATTATGTGCGCATGATAATAAAAGACAATTATTGTTTCTACTCGCTGGTTTCGGTTCTCGTCGCCACCTGTTATTGTATTGCTGCCAGTAATAAAAGACAGTGTGTTTCCCTACTCCCGTGGTTTCAGTTTCCTCGTCACCACTGTTATTATTTTTGCCAGTAATAAAAAACCGGGTATGTTTTCTACTCCGTACAAGTTTCAGTTCCTCGTCACTGTTATTATAGCATAGTAATAAAAGACAGGTATGTTTTCCTACTCCGTACAAGTTTTCAGTTCCTCGTCACCACTGTTATTATGTGCGCCGCAGTAATAAAAAGCGGGTATGTTTTCCTATCGCTGAAATTTCGGTTTCCTCATCACCGCTGTTATTATCGCGCGCAGTAATAAAAAGGCGATGTGTTTTCTACTCCGTACAAGTTTCCGGTTCCTCGTCGCCACTGTTATTATGTACAAGTAATAAAAAGACGAGTGTGTTTTCCTACTTTCCATGCAAGTTTTGGTTTCATAGTGCTGCTGTTATTATGTGCGCCGCCAGTAATAAAAAACGGGTATGTTCCTGCTCCATGCAGTTTCAGGTTCCTCGTCGCCACTGTTGTCGCCGCCGCAATAATAAAGAACGGGTATGTTTTCCTACTCGGCTAAGTTTCAGTTCCTCGTCACCACTAAGCCCCAACTTATTGCGCCGCGATAATAAAAGACAGGTATGTTCCTATAATGCGGTTTTAATTCACTCGTCACCATATTATTATACCTTTTTCATAATCGTAAAAAATGAGTATTTTCCCTACTCCGTACAAGTTTCGGTTCCTCCGTCGCCACTGTTATTATATGCTGCAATGTTAAAGAACGGGTATGTTCCCTACTCGTGGGTTCGGTTCCTCGTCACCACTGTTATTGTGCTGCAATAATAAAAGACGGTCTGTTTTCCTACTCTGCTTCGGTTCGATTCCTCGTCTTACTGTTGTGCTACTTTCCTGATAATAGACAGGTATGTTTTCCTACTCCATGCAAGATTGGGTTTTCATAATCACCACTGTTGTGTATGCGCCGCAGTAATAAAGGCAGGTATGTTTTCCTATCCAATACAAGTTTCAGTTCCTCGTCTTACTGTTATTATGTGCATATGATAATAAAAGACAGGTATGTTTTTCTCTCCATTTTAGAGTTCAGTTCCTCGTCGCCACTGTTATTGTGTGCTTGTGATAATAAAGAACGAGTATGTTTTCCCTACTCATTCAGTTTCAGTTCCTCATCACCACTGTTATTATGTGCACCGCAGTAATAAAAAACCAAGTGTGTTTTCCTGTCCCGTACAGAAATTCAGTTCCTCGTCTACTGTTATTATGTGCGCCGCAGTAATAAGGGCAAGGTATGTTTCTACTCCCGTTACAAAGTTCAGTTCCTCCTTTTACTGTTGACCATGTGCGCACATCAATAAAAGGCAGGTATGTTTTCTCACTACATGCAAGTTTCAGTTCACTCGTCTTTTTATTGTTGCTCTTTTTTTGATAATAAAAAAACCAGTGTCATTTTCCTACTCATACCAGTTTCAGTTCCTCGTGCCACTGTTGTTATGTGTGCCACCAGTAATAAAAAAGAACCAGAGATGCTCTTTCCTACTCCGTACAAGTTTCAGTTCCTCGTCTCCCACTGTTATTATGTGCGCCGCAGTAATAAAAGACGAGTGTGTTTTCTACTCCGTACAAGTTTCAGTTCCTCGTCACCACTGTTATTATGTGCGCCGCAGTAATAAAAAGACAGGTATGTTTTCCTACTCCGTACAAGTTTCATTCTCGTATTTTTTTTATTATGTGCGCCGCAGTAATAAAAGACGGGTATGTTTTCCTATAAATACGAAGTTTCCAGTTCCTCGTCACCACTGTTATTATGTGCACCGCAGTAATAAAGGCAATTATGTTCCTACTCCGTACAGGTTTTAGTTATCTAATACCACTGTTATTATGTGCCATGATAATAAAAAGACAATTATGTTTTCTACTCATTACCTGAAAGTTTCGGTTCCTCGTCACCACTGTTATTATATGCGCCGCAGTAATAAAAAGACAGGTACAATTTTCTCTCCACTAAAGTTTCAGTTCCTCATCGCCACTATTATTATCGCGCGCAGTATTAAAAAGACAGGGTATGTTTTCCTACTCCCGTACAAGTTTCAGTTCCTCGTCACCACTATTATGTACCGCAAATAATAAAAGACAGTGTGTTTTCCTACTCCATGCAAGTTCGGTTCTCGTCACCACTGTTATTGTGTGCGCCGCAGTAATAAAAAGACAGTGTCTTTCTCTCCATTGGCATTCAGTTCCTCGTCACCACTGTTATTATGTGCGCCGCAGTAATAAAGGCGGGTATATTTTCCTATACATACAAGTTTCAGTTCCTCGTCGCCGCCTGTTATTATGTGCGCCGCAGTAATAAAGGCGAACATGTTTTCCTACTCCGTACAAGTTTCAGTTCCTCGTCACACTGTTGTGTAACGCGCGCATTAATAAAAAGTGGGTATGTTTTCCTACTCGTACAAGTTTCAGTTCCTCGTCCTTTTCTTCGCTGTCTGCCGCCCTGCGGTCAGCGGCAAAAAGCGGGACACTGTTTTCTCCCTCGCGCGGTTTCAGTTCCTCGTCGCCACTGTTGTACTGGCGCGCCGCAGTAATAAAAGACGGGTATGTTTTCCTACTCGCTGATTTCAGTTCCTCGTCACCCTGGTATTGTGTGCGCCGCAGTAATAAAAAGACGGGTATGTTTTCCTACTCCACATTAGTTTCAGTTTCCTCATCGCACTGTTATTATGTGCGCCGCAGTAATAAAAAGACGGGTATGTTTTCCTACTCACTTTACAGAACAGTTCCTCGTCGCCACTGTTATTATGTGCGCCGCAGTAATAAAAGACGGGTATGTTTTCCTACTCCGTACAAGTTTCAGATTCCTCGTCGCCACACTGTTATTATGTGCGCCGCAGTAACCGAAAACGGGTATATTTTTCTCCGTACAAGTTTCAGTTCCTCGTCCACCACTGTTATTATGTGCGCCGCAGTAATAAAAAAGACATTATGTTTTCTCCCTCCCGTACAAGTTTCAGTTCCTCGTCACCACTGTTATTATGTGCTGCAGTAATAAAAAAAGACGGTGTGTTTTCCTACTCGTACAAGTTTCAGTTCCTCATCACTATTGTTATGTGCGCCGCAATGTCCAAAAAACCGAAATATTTTTTCCTACTCCGTACAAGTTTCAGTTCTCCCGTACACTATTATGTGCGCCGCAGTAATAAAAGGCAGGTATGTTTCTGCCATTTAAGTTTCAGTTCCTCATCGCCACTGTTATTATGTGCGCCGCAGTAATAAAAGACAGGTATGTTTTCCTACTACATGCAAGTTTCACAATTCCTCGTCACCACTGTTATTATGTGCGCCGCAGTAGCGAAAACGTTATGTTTCTACTCCGCTGGGTTCAGTTCCTCGTCACCACCATTGTATGTGCGCCGCAGTAATAAAAAAAGGCGACGTGTTTTCTCACGTACAAGTTTCATTCCTCGTCACCACTGTTGTTATGCGCCGCAGTAATAAAAGACGGGTATGTTTTCCTACTCCGTACAAGTTTCAGTTCCTCATTCACCACTGTTGTATGTGCGCCGCAATAGCGGGTAGTGTTTTCCTACTCCGTACAAGTTTCGGTTCATAATCACCCTGTTTCCTTATGTGCGCCTGTTAATAAAACAAGGTGTGTTTTCCTACTCCATTACAGGTTTAGGTTTATCGTCGCCACTGTTGTTATGTTGCGCGCAATAATAAAAGACAGGTATGTTTTCCTACTCACTTCTGGGATTCAGTTCCTGGTACTTACTGTTATTATGTGCGCCGCAATGTGAAGCAGATGTTTCCCTACTCCGTACAGTTTCAGTTCCTCGTCGCCACTGTTATTATGTGCCGCAGTAATAAAGACGGGTATGTTTTCCTACTCCGTACAAGTTTCAGTTCCTCGTCGCCTGTTATTATGTACGCATGGCTGTAAAAGACAGGTATGTTTCCTACTCCGTACAAGTTTCGGTTCCTCGTCACCCTGTTATTATGTGCGCCACAGTAATAAAAAGACGGGTATGTT
Organism: Ascarosepion bandense; assembly: GCA_037127315.1. Classification (NCBI taxonomy): domain Eukaryota; kingdom Metazoa; phylum Mollusca; class Cephalopoda; order Sepiida; family Sepiidae; genus Ascarosepion; species Ascarosepion bandense. The sequence continues at coordinate 217 of JBBBDQ010027840.1, read as the reverse complement.
TCCTACTCCGTACAAGTTTCAGTTCCTCGTCGCCACTGTTATTATATTGCGCACCATCCGTAAAGAACGTGGAGGCCTGTTTTCCTACTCCGTACAAGTTCAGTTCCTCATGCCACTGTTATTATGTGCGCCAAGTAATAAAAAGACAGGTATGTTTTCCTCACTCCGTACAAGTTTCAGTTCCTCGTCACCACTGTTATTATGTACACGCCACAGT
>JBBBDQ010027835.1:0-26629 GCA_037127315.1 Ascarosepion bandense | reverse complement strand
CTCAGGTTGTGAGAAGAGTAAATATCCCCGGCCAGAGAAGCTTCGACCTTCCAGCTGGGTCCGAATATGACCAGTTTAGACCGGTTTTGAACATATCCACCGCGGTGGAGCAGGTAATGTTTTAAGCAGTACACCGAGCGTCCCCACATTAAAAAAAAACTTGTGTCACATCTACCTCAAGTGGGGCAAGGAGCCCACTGCAACGCGACTTTGACGCGCACAGTCAAGTCGACCGAGTTTATAGCGGCATCCAGCTCACCCCGCAGTTTCCAACGGCATCCAGCTCACTCCTGCAGTTTCCAACGGCAGAACGTAGCCCACTCCCGCAGTTTCCAGCGGCATCCAGCTCACTCCTGCAGCTCGCGCGGCTTCGCCCACTCCTGCATTTTCCAGCGGCATCCAGCTCACTCCTGCAGTTTCAGCGCTTTCCAGCTCAATTCCCCTGCAGTTTCCAACGGCATCCACCTCACTCCTGCAGTTTCCAGTTCATTCCTGCAATCTACAGCGGCATCCAACTCACTCCCGCAGACCCCAGCCAACTCCAAAGCTTCCATCGACTTCGGCAGCCACCTGCTACCTACTGCAGCGTTTCACTGACGTCCCGCTACCTGTCCCAGCACACACCGACGTCCGGCGACCTGTTCCAGTGCCCACTGATGTCCAGCGACCGGTTCTACGCCCGCCGACGCACGGATACCGCTCTAGATACACGACCTCCATCGCCATACCGTTAACCGATCGCTTAAGAAAAGAAAATAAAAACACGATTTTTATCGTCTCCTACTGACTATCTGTGCCGTCATCCTTCTTCGCTATTTCCTCCTTCCTTGCCTTGTGTCCACTTCAGTTGCATGGTCGATTGGCACCCAGCACTCTCCTCGACCCCCTCCCGGCACGATGTTAATAACATTTGCTTTTTTCTATCTAGATTTATATATATGTAATACCGTGCAAAACTAAATGCAACTAATCTACGGAATGTTTATCAAATTTTGACGTCATTCTGGGGTCTTTTTTTAGCAACTAATTCTTTTTTACAACATTTTAAACGCCAGACATTGGTCCGTACCTGACAGCCATCTGCCTTACTCTTTGATCTGAAACTAATTTGACAGTAAGCAGCAAGACATGAAAAACTTATTTGGCATACAATTAGGAAGTTTGACAACACAAGCTCCACTTACCCACTTAGTGAAAATAATACTTATGTCGCGGGGCAGATTATGGTAATTACTCTCAGACTTTGCGGAAAATTACATGACAATAACAAGATGTAAAGTGATAATGTTGATTTAGTATGACAACTTTTATTTGCGTTGTTTTACAACTTACAAACGATCTCTTGGTTTGCCACGGGTCTGTTTTTTGATCAAGCAGTGTCCACCGCTCATTATTCGAATCATCGGTGCGTGCTGTTAACAATGGTTAGACTGTAAAATGGGCTTGAATTGGTTAGTTGTTGCTGCACTGTGTATGTAATTAGTCCGTTTGCGTGTTTGTCGTAGTCGAGCGGCATACACTGCGTCTGTAGGATACAAATCCTATATTATCCAAACATTAACTAAAACACAAAAAGTAAAAATTGCACCCCGCAAAAATGGATCAGAACGACTGAAAATCTTTAGAAAAACCCAGACTAAAGGCAAATTTCACAAGTCAGTGTGAAAATTATGATTCGGATTCTGATTGGATAGGAAATAGCAAATTAATCTATGACCTGGTCAATTGTTTCACACTCCAAAAAATGAGTAAGTGGTTTTGATCCAGTCACATGACTAGATTCCACTACTTAACCACATCTCTTGACAGGCAAAATCAGTCAGTCACATGGAGCAGGAATTAGAGACGACACGCTAGAATGTAATAAAAGAAAATTCCAAGCAAGACCCGGACATAAAAAAGGTGGCGGCCACATTCGTTCTACTTCCAATTTTCCTTTCTTCGGCTTCTGTCTTCATTCACACGCCGTCAAAACACGTCAACTGTTGAAGTGCAGTTCGAATCTCGTTTGACTGGCGTGTAGACTACGTTAGCAATCGACGATTGATTCAATGAGATCACTGCCGGGTCGCACTGGCTCAATCGCTGGAAATCGCTACGTCGAGGTGGTACATATCTCGGTAAGATAGATTTTCTGTCCTGAAAATGGCAGCTGTAGTGATTAGGAGGAAAAAAAACTTGTAGTTTGTCCTGGAGGGATAGTTGCTTTTATTGTCCTGAAAAGGACAGTTGTGGTAGCGGTAAATGTCGGAGGCATCGAGCAGTGTGGTAGCGGTAGTTTTGGTTGAGGCATCGGCATCGCTGGGTCCCAAGGACGGCCTGGTGTGGCGTCCTTCTTTCGCCCGTTTTGTCAACCTTGCTTTTCTGGTGTTAAAAGTCTGCAGATTCGGGTTACCATAATCATTACTTTCATGTAGTAATTTATTCACGATAAAGTGAATTTCGTGTAGGTACTTAGAAAAATAAGAAAATTAATGGTTACAGAAAGCGAATTTAATTAATGGCGCATATGGAACAAAAAAAGGCAAAAATGGTACAAACAACTAACTAATTTGTCGTAGAAAATTCTTGATATTTTTAAACTTAAAAAAAAAATCTCATAAATATTTTTTTAATTTAACCTTTCGGAAATTATTGATAATAAATTATTTTAAATTTTTTCTTTTTTGGCAATGTCTTTATGTCTGTTATTGAAGATGCGCCCACATAAATACACACACGAATTGAATGAAACTGATATGAACATATGTACCACGAAAGCTAATTTTCTTTCTGTCTGATAACAGTGAAAAAAAATATATACGGCTTTTGTGTTGATTTTTGTCTTTCTCCGCTAAATTTTAAAGTACAGTTTACTGAAATTTAAATGGTCTTGTTTTCAGTAAATGAACGAATAGAAACAACGAATAGAGATTTAAAGTGAAAATTACCGTTTTCCGGCTAGTATAAGCCCGAACCCACGACATTCGTGTTATTAGCACGGACGCCTAACCAACTGAGCTAACTGGCCAGATACTAATTGTCCTTTACAGATTGCTTTATTGTACTACATAATTTCCCTGTTCCATATTCGTTTGAATGTCATATGCCATGCGCGATATCATGAAGGGGATCATGTCTCGAAAGAGACATGACTGACTGAGCAGAAGATTATCCCGCAGTAGGTTGCCATTGCTTGCGGTAGACTGGTTGTTGACCAAGGCTAGAACCCAATCCGTCCCGTTATTTAACCCATAACTGAAGCTGAAGAGACGGATTAATACCTTTCCCAAGGGTATTTGCGCTGTAAGTGAATGCAAGGAATTCAACTGAATTCAAAATCGGTTCTGATTTCTCATTCCGATGATCCACTGCGCCATACAACGATCTCTATTAAGAACTTTCAATAAATATTTTCTAAAATCAGACTTCATCTCTAATTCTTCATAAGCATACGTCTTCTCAAGACGCTGATGCAACGAAAATTTTTTTAAATTCCATTTCCAGTGATAGTGAAGTAAAATAGGTTGCAATAGCTAAAATTTTGACATGTTTTTTATGGATTACGTTTTTAATCTTAAACAATTTTATTATCTTTTTGTTTTATTTAAAATAATAGTAATAATACCATAGAATTTAAAGTTTTTCGCAGGGAAAAACGGCATAGCGTAATGAAAGGCCACAAACTTAACGAAAATAAAGTTTTATCGTAAAAATGTTGATGCTATTATTAATATTTAAAGACCAAAATACTTTATAATTATTTTTTGGAAATTTTTTTAAACTTTTCAATAAGTTCAAAAGTTTGGTTAAAATCTTGTTTGGCCTACGTCATCACCGTGGCTAATTTTTAACTTTCCGTTGAAACACATTTATTTGGAAATTCTTGTAAAAATCAAATATTTGTTCGATTTTAATGAAATTTTTAGGACTATTTTCAAATGAATAAAAATTATTTTGACATGTTTTTTTTTCAAAAATTTGATAAAATTTGTTTTAAAAATATGTTACCCCTACTCACTTTTCATGAAATTTCGCACAGAACCTACTTATTGAAATTATTTGTTTTGTTAAAAGTAGGCGTCATTGGAGATTAACAACCTGCATTTTTTTTCAAATTTGTACTATTTAACTGAAAACTGCTGTAAATTGAAAAAATAATGAATCCAATAATTTATGACATTACTTAATTAGAAAAGCTTTTAATTCTTTTTGTAAATAAGTAATATTAATATATTATTATTGTCTGAAGAAATAAAATTTTTTCATGAATAATGAATTTTTGCAATAATTTATTTTATTTTACTTTTTTTACATTTTAATTATAATAATTTATAATAGTTTAAAATCGTGTAAAATTCTGTATTGGGGTATTTATTGATGTGATATAGTAATTAAGTGGAACAAATCATTGGTTCAAAAAATTGCAAAGATTAATAAACGTAGTTACGCTATCTATTTTATGAAATAATGTTTTTATTTTTAATTACCTATTTTCATCTATGGTAGACTGAAATTGTTACGATGGCGGAAAAAGGTTATGTAATTTAAGAGTTTTGTCCTTCACTTAGAGCGGTAAAAAGTTGTTAATTATGGCCGGTCTGTAGCAGCTGTAAACGCTTCGTCATTCAACAGTTCGTCAAACGTTCGTTAATAATGTGTTATGTATAGCAGGTTTTATGCTATAAGTAATATTTTTTTACAATCAGATTAATTTAACTGTCAATTTTCTAATTTTAATAAAATGAAGCGTCAAAATATTTTCAAATATTTTTAAAATCGATGAATTTGTTTGTTTAAATATTTCTTAAATTAAGAAAATGTGGCTGCTTTTAAGAAAAATTTTAAGAAATCGAAATTAAACGTGACATTCCAATCCATATAATTTCTATCTGAAATACACCAGAATTTTTACTTAATGGAAACAATAAGTTTAACTAAGCTTTTAATTAAATCTAAAATGAAATCTTCAAGAATGTTCTATTTTTAAAAATTTTATTTTAAAAATTAGTTATCGAAAAATTTATGCCGAAATAGTGAAGGTACCTAAAATAAAATTAGTAGTTTTAATATTTATTACGTATTTCAGTTCTTTAAATTTTCAAAATTCGCATAATCACTTAATAATCATGTTTTTTATTCCTTTATGACCGGAAGACTTTAACATCATTGAAAAATTGTAGACAATCAAAATAATTTCTTATTTAACACACTTAAATAGAAATTTCCAACGAGAATTACATAAACTACTGGCTACAGAAACTTTTCAATAAGATTGTTAGCAATAGATATTGTTGAAAATAATCTAAATGATGAACATTTTAACATTGCAAAATCATTAATGTAAACGTCGTGGTTTAGATTTTTGGCTTTCCCTTATTTTGGTCATGCAAACGATGTCGACAACATGGAAGCGTTCGAAAATAATTGGAACGTGAGAAATTTAAAATTCGCTAAAGTTGCACATTCCATAGAATTTGATAATTTACATTATAACGTTTTTTCCAAGTATACGCTATTTCTACTGTTTTTATTAAAAAAATAACTAATCATACGAAGTGAGATTTATAGGACACAAATCCTATATCGTCTAACAATTAACTGAAATACAAAAATAATATTGCACACCTCAAAAATCGGATCAGAATGGCTAAAAAACATTTTGAAAAAACAGACTAAGGTAAAATTCACAATCAAGTGTAAAATTTAATTTCGATAACAGGGAAAAGAATTGACCCCGTACTGAAAGAAAAAAGACGAAGCCAAATTTCGCGATTCGATGTTAAATTAATTTTCTCTACCTCAATGGAAAAAAGCGATTTGCAAAATTGAGAGAAAGTTAAAAGCCTACGTGAAAAAGCAAATCGCTATTAAACATGGAAAGTCGAATCAATCAGTCAGATGGGAGCAGTACCCGCGGACGACACGCTATACGACAAAGAAATCTCCAAGCTTGACCTGGACATAAGGTTCCGCCACACATTCGTCTTCCTTCTTTCATCTTCACCATTTTCGCAGTCAATCAAGAAGAAAACGACAACAACAGCAACGTTACAAGATACTTCAACTGACTCGTCAAATTTAATCTCGATAAATACCATTTTGCTTTGTTGCTTCACCTTCCTTTTTCACTTTCGCCGACCATAAAAAGGAAAGAACACAAATTTCCACATTATCCTGTTAATCTTGCACACACACAATATGAGCTGCTACTTACAACCGGCGACCTTGATTCTTTAACATTGTACCACACTTTCTTTGAACATTTACAATGCACTTAATTTTTACAGATTTTGTTATTTTGTTCTGTTCATAAAATCTACTTATTTTACAAACAAAACACTTTTTATTCTTCCAACATTCTGATATCTTTAAATGTGATTGTCGGATATGTTTTGAACATGGCTGTCTATCTCTGCCTGAACTAACAGCAACTGGAACAGAAGTCCACGACAGTGTACGACGAATGTCTAAAATGTCTCTTCGACAAAGCCACAAAAATACTTATAAATTGTTTTTATCTGATTTCAAATTCAAAACTCATCCCTGGGGGATTCAGCTTAAACCTGTGGATTAAAAATCTTTCAGGCTACCTGTGATAACCTCACAGACAATGAATACAAAAATTACATTTTTAACCACATTACATTTTCTTTCACTTTCAAAAATTTTAGATGTGCAAAAAAAAAAAAAAAAAAGAAGAAAACTGATCACATTTTTGTACAGTAACACTTCTAATAGAACTCGATAATTTATTCGCAAAAAAATTAACGAAAAGGCTTCGAATTTAAAAATGTAAAAGTTTTGAAGAAAACTTCTATTTAATTTTTATTTTTAAAAAATCAGTTTAAAAATTTAGACGTATCTATAATTTAAAAATGAGTAGCAGTACCTATCATAAATTATTTATGATAAATTAATAGTTCATACTATTTTGAGTTGACATTTCGAAACAGTTTTTTATCTGATTTAATAAAAAATGTATTATTCATCCATTGCGAGATTCGAACCAGAATACTAGTAAAAATGCAGCACACTATCGGTCATTCCATACTCGTAGAATTTTTAAATATATTTCAAAAATTGCTTATTTTTGAGCTAATAAACAAGACAAGAATATCCTTGGTAGAATCGGTGCCCAACACACAAAAAACTCTGTACTAAATTTCGGCCATATTCCCGCGCTACAAGAATTGCGCTTTTTTTTTCAGGCAAAACAAAAAAATGTTTACACCTTTTTTTCGCTGATATAAAAATTTTGCCATAAAAGGTACGTTTTTCTATAAACAATTATCGATTTGAGTTCAGCATTTGCACTAATAGCAAGAGATTGTTTTTGAAAGATTTGAAGGGGTTAAAAAAGTCGGGGAGCAAAACAAAAAGTTTTACCAAAACAAAAAAAGCACTTGTCAATTTTTATTCGATTTTCGATACGCTTTAACAAAAAAAACAAAAATCCCGGCTTGTAAAGATAAATTCACGACAACTTACTTAGCTAACTGGACGCTTTGCAAATAGTATCGTATTTATTAATAAAAATAACAATCCCACATTCATTCACTGCTTACAAAGAAATCGAGGCATAAGTGTTCTAGTTTAGCATTTTATTTTTTTTTACTTTTGAGGCGCTATCTACGTATTTCTGGATATTTAAATCGCATACCAGCGTACACTCCAAATTGGTCTTACATACTTGTAGTTTATGACTGTATTTATTACTGAAATTTTGCGGTATACCTGATATTGCACACACATACCCTTGCCTCAGTTTTTCGTAACCAGTGAACATAAAGAATGAGAGAGTATGTTCGCATTTTTACTAACAGGACACCATTATTGTATGCGAGTGGCTGGTTAGCTCAGTTGGTTAGAGCGTCGCTAATAACGCGAATGTCGTCTTTGAGCCCCATACTGACCAGAGATTTTTGATTTTTTTTCTCCCGAAAACAGTTGTAAAAGCTATTCTCCAATCTTTAAGCAATCATTAAACGCACATAATGTATTTTAAAAAACTGTGACACAATGCAAATTTATAAATATATAAAGTTAAAAAAAGAAACAGTTATTTTAATTTTAAAAATGACTGTTTCTTAAACACAAACTATTATCAAAACGGATACAGGAATGATCGAATTAATTTAATCATACAAATTTTGAAATCTTTCTCAGACGGAAAATCATAACAATTTTCCTGGGAGGATATTGGAACAGATGAAGAAGAATTTCGGCGCAGGAGACAGCACGCGGGACTTGTAATCCAGAGTTGAATCCAGAGGTACTCTCATCAATTTTGTTGAAAAATACAAAAAAAAAACACAAAAAAATAAAAACACCTAAAAACTTAATAAAATGTGGTTATTGTGAAAATATGTTATTCTTAAGAGGAAAGCCAAAGTATTTTGAAAATAATTATTTTCTATTTACTAACTAGCTCCCAATACGTTCAAAAATTTGGTCACAAAATTTTTTATAAGAACTGTAGAAACAAACTATGAAATTTTAGCGCTTTTTTCTTTTTCGAAAGAAAATAACATTGTTTTTGTTTACATCTCGATAAGAAAAATAAGAATCAGTCAATTCAATTTTTTAACGACCTTAAATTTTAAGGGAAAGAGAAATACCAAATAATAGCTTTATAGAAAATGTTTGGCCAAAAAATAAACTTTTTCCTTTGAATTATCACGGCCATCTTGCAGTTCAGGGGATTGGGCGCTGGACTTTCTAGTACAGTATAGACTGTGGGTTCGAATCCCACCAATGTCGTTTTGTTTTTTAAATAAAATAAAACAGTGTGAGCTGAAAATTGCACGGACTCTTCTCGATGAGGTTTTCAAAAAATTTTCAAAAAATTTTTTTAGCCACTGCAATTTTATAATTTCGTAAAAACTCGTTACTCATTTTTCAGAAATAATTTTTTTTATCTCTAGACTACAATATTTATATATATATATATATATATATATATATATAAAATTAAACAAAAACAACAATGCTATAGTTTTTAATATATTTTATATAGACGAATTTCTAGGAGTTAAGATTTTTTACAAAAAAATTAAAATAAAAAAAAAAAAAATAGATACATTCCCGGCTATTAAATTCATTTATTTATTTATTTATTTACGACATGTCATTTTTCACCATATTTCGATTTTCTTGCTTTGGTCTCACTACCAACCAAGTCTGCAGAGACCTGTGATGTATGTAGGTATATGCAAACAAGTTTGCTCCACCATTTTTACGGTTTTTTTCATCTTCCCCATCTGTTACTACAGATAAAGCTTTCTTAGTAATACCAATAGACATAATTTTGTTATCTTTAAGTCAGTTTCAGGGATTCTTTCGGAATGTGTTGTTTTGTTCCATTTTTATCATTCCAAGTGCACCACGGTTACTGCGCAATCCCCCTTGTTTTCAATTTCCACATTTTCCTATTTCAATTTCTAGGTCTTTATATTTTGAGAAGCCAAATTCCTTGATTGCTAACATAATCTGCTGGACAAGCCATATCAATTAATAGGATGTTTTCTTTCTCCTTTGTTTAACAATAATGGCACTATTAACTAATAACTGGTAATCTTGTTTGAATTTACTCGCTTTTTATTATTGAATATTTTTTCTTTCTTCTTCATGTTGCTCTACTAATTGTTGATCCAACCAAGTGTTTCTATGTATGTTGGTAAGCCAATAGTTGTTGTCTTGTATGACAATTCCAGCTAATGGCAACACCCTTTCCTGCACTTTTATGGGGGTATGTATAGATGAATTTACCCGCTTTTATGATGCATCTTATGCTATGTTAGAAAGAAGCTTTTTATTTTAGCATCCATTCGGGTTCTGATGTCGTTTAGAGTCCAGTTTAAGATGTTAAAGCTATATTGAATAACCGATTGCAGGTTAATGGCCATAACTCTGTTCTGTGAATTTAATTCGGTTTTTACACGTCTAGGCTTTCATAGTACTCTTTACGCACTATTTTCTTCATTTTTTATAAGAATGTTTTCTTTGCCTCATTAACTGTATAAGCTTCTTCTGGTTTCAATTTTTTGGCTGTTACAGGGTCTAGGCTAACGAGGATGTTTTCGGTATTGATCCACGTAAAACTGTAGCTTTAGCATACTTTATTCAAATTAAATTTCATTCAATGTCTTCGCCGAAGACGCCCATACAGCTTTTGTACACTTCAGTTCATTATCATTCTTGGTACATAACTTCAAGTCATCCATGTAAAATAGATGGCTTATTTTCTTGTCCTGTCGCAAATCATATTCTGTCTTGTTAAGTTGATTGGTTAGTGTTATTAACGATATGCAGAATAGTAAGTGAGATAAAGAATCACCTTTGAATATACCTTCTTTACGTTTATTTCACGGTAATTCTATAGGTTCCATTTATATGATTGAGGTAAAGGGTTGTTTTCCATATCGACATGCACTGTTTGGATAAATTGATGATGACGAAGTATACTCGTACATATTTAAAGTTTTAAAATCAGTTCAGTGGCACACCATCGAATGCCTTTCGATAGTTTTATCCGCTGTACTAAGTATTTTTTCTTGTACTTCGTAGTAGCAGTTTTCTCAGGATCACTTTTAAATCAGCAATTGGTTTTACAACCATAACAGCCACGTTTGCCCCTTGTTCTTGCTGGCATTATGTCATTTTCAAGAATAAATATGTCTGCTTTGTTAAAATAGATGTTAATAGTTTATATGTTGTCGGACGACATGTAATTGGTCTGTAGTTTTTCGGGTTGTTTGTGTCACCATTCTTGTGATAGCCATCTTTTTGGTCATCCATATGCAGGAATTTTAGTGGACTACCAATCATTTTCTTGAAGTCTTTGCTTGTTTTTATGTGCTGTATTTAAATAGTATAGCCAAAAGTTAGGAATTCATCGTTAGTACCAATTTCCAATTGTGTGCTTTTTTTAATGCATATTTAACATCATCTTCTGTAATTCCAGACCATGTCTGTTCGGGTTTATTTTTCATTCGTTCTTATCTCTTAATCCAACGTACTTCCTTGTTGTTTCAGCAAGTCATATCTTTTTCCTCAGAACGGATTTTCCATTCCTTGTGTGTGACCACACTAATTCGTTTTTACTCATTTCTCTGTAAAATCTCTTTGTATCAGTCTTAAAATCTTTGTTTTCAAAATCTGCCTTTTTCAGTAGCGTCTATTCTTTGAGCCTTCGTTGATTTCTGCCTATTTTTTTTATTTGATAAGACGTCAGTTTTCATTCTTGATGTTATATTTTTTTACGGCTCTTCTGCTTTTCCTAGTTCTTACATTTATCGTCACCAGTTCATCCATGATAACTATTTCTAAGTTGTTCTGTTTCTTTTTCTATTTTTCTTCTTTTCTTCATGTCCTTCACGTTCACGAGACTGCCTTGTTTTTATTTTTTTAATATTTAATTTTTTTGTTGTTATTATAGCGGTTGACAATACTATTTCGTTAAGATTTCAGGTGTCTTCATCCACACGGATTCTTAGTACAAAATGTACAGTTTAATAGTCGGGATACTATTTCTGCTAGCGAATTAGAGCTGTTCACGTTCCTCCATTGTGTAATACTTTGTACTTGACTCAGATGGTTTTTTATTTCTATCTTGGCTTCCTGTATATTATTCTTATTTTCAACAAATAATTATCTTCGACGCTTACCCGAACCCTGCTTTATTTTTGTCTTTTAACTGGACTTCAGACCTTGTGATCACACCTTTTCCAGCATTTTTAAACTCACATCATTATCTTCGCAGTGATTTGCAGTGCTCGTTGCCTTTATCAGCACCTGTGATTTGTTTGATGTTATTACTTTTTATTTGACCCGGTTCCTTTTCATATTTTGTTGATTCGACTCTTCTTGTTACACCCTTTTAATTTCTTTGAATTTTTCACTTCGTTAGCTGGTTACGAATAATGTACTCTACGACATTGGCCAATTTATTTTCGTCAACATATCATTTGCTTGACCAACACGCTAACGCCACGCCGCGATAAGCCATGAGTCATGTTTTTTTGAGGTTATGTTCATAACGCCTTCACAAAACAGTCATAACGACTTTGTACTCCTCACGAGATCATTTTATTTTTCTTTTCTTGAAAGAGGCTATTGGATTCATTATAATTTTTAGGACCATCATTAGGATTATCCTGGTTGTGGGGACTCGAAGATACATTCTTTGTGTAGGAGTTTGTTCCTTGGCGGTGATTTTCGACCAACTAGTGTCCCTTCCGAAGTTACCGGAAAAAAAAAATAAATTGCCAAGAAAATAAATATTATTATTAATATTATTATTATTATTATTATTATTATTATTATAAAGGAAAGGTTCCAAAGTTGTTGAAAAAAAGGGACTTTTTTCTTAAATCTATAATGTTCTTATCATTTATAAAAGCAATTAAAAGCTATCAAATAAATAATGTCATAGTTTTTAATTGCATTTTGAGCAGATTTTTCGGAAAGAATCAATGGTTTCATCCATAATATCTATCTATTAAAGATGGAGAAATTGGATTGCTAAATGAGTATCTAATTTTCCAAATCCTGTTTTTCTTACGTTATACGATCAAAACATTTCAACTTATCTAAGATATTATCCGATAGAGAAAAAGATAAAAAAGAACAGTTGTATTTATTATCGTTTTTTTTTTTTTTTTTTTTTGTGGGAAATCTTAAGATGAGACGACTCAACACCAATATTGATACAAGATTACAAGTAGATAAGACTAATATATATTAGCTATCGATATATTTCAAAGGATTACTTCAAGGTATTGTTAAATTTGATTTGTCGCTCAAAGATGAATTTCGCTCACGAAAATTACACGTTGCAAAATAAACAAAAGACATTTAAGGTATAGGTATAGTGTGGAGTTCATCATGTAGAGTAGTTGTACATTGTTATGGATTACACAGAATTGGCCTTGTCGAAGATAGCCCACTATGTTTGCAAGAAAGGTCATAAACCAAGAAAGGTAAATTTAGTTTAGAAACAACATTTGCATAATATACCATCAAGTTTTACAATTAAAGTCATCCTTTAAAGATGAGTCAACGGACGTTAAATGTTGTTCATGGCAATAAATTGTTGAAAAGAGAATTTTGATGCTTATGAATGGAGCGTTGTAAATTAGAATGTTCTTGATGTATCCACTCAAATGGTAAGTAGTTTAACAGCGAAGGACAAGGATGATAGGAATGGAGACTACATAGTAATTCGCTGCTTGACTTTCGGTCAAGGAGACATTAATTATAGACGTTCTCCTCGAGTTTGTCCGTGTGTGTCTGTCTGGCGATGCTTTCTGTATCGGCTATTTTAGATTTTTGATCGTGTGCATCATTTGGGAATTCACATCCGTATTTGATTCTGGGCTTCCCATTTATTGATAAATAAAATTCGCGTAGGCTCGCGAACTGGAATTTGATATTTAATTAATTTTTAGTTTTCAACTGAACATCTGCGCGAGCCAAAGCGAACACCGACGATTTTTGGTCATTTGCTTTCTGGTCGTGAGAGTGCAAAACCTTGATTTGCTCGGTATCACCATAGGTATATGTAGTCCCTGTACCGCAGGGGATGCGCATCCGGTTTCTTATTCAGAGTCTGTGGGTCTTAACCAACTGGTGAATAGTTTTCGGAATTGAATCTAGATAAAAAACATATAGAAATGTCAGCTAAAGAAAGACCTATTCACATGTAACGCCTATAAGAGAGGATGAACAACCGAATGTCTAATCTAAGAGGTCTTGTGTTTGATAAACTGCCAGGGATGGTTATACTGGTAATCAAATCAGACAAAAGCAGCAATACATAGTGTAGACTTTTCTCTCACTGGTTTGATTTGTTTTGTTTTACGAAACATCAACCTCATTGGGTTATTTAGCACGACAAGAGATTTACGACAGATTCGGGGAATAGAATATATATCGGGTCCTGGTGAAGGACAAGTAACGGAATCTGCAGCAAGGCCTCTGATTGGAGGTTGTGAGTAGCATGGAACCACCTCAATTGCTGTTGTTCTCAGATACCCCCTGACCCGAGTGGTAGAAAATTGTGTTGCGGACAAATAGCTACCCCCCACCAAACTGGTGTCAAACACTGCGAAAGTAGAAAAAAATAGACTTTTATAGAAATATGGTATAAAAGAACTTTTAGAAAAAAATACAGATTTTTAAAGTGGAAAATATTGCCAATAATATATTTTTTGGATGAAAAAAAATTATTACCGCAATACAGTTTTGAATACAAAATTAACAGACATCTTCAGTTTTCTAAAATTAAAGGAAAATTCATCAAAATCTGACTAAATCAATATTCTCAATATTAAAAAAATCAACTTTCTCAACATTAAAATTATTTTGTGTCAGTACATATTTGGTATTAAACAACTCCATGAGCAGTTTCGAGATGCCGTGAAAGTAAAAATTCAAGAATACATATTTTTCTTGTAAAAAAACTGGGTCAGAGATGTTTTAGACTCCACTTTTCAGTAACGTATTTTTTGTAAAGAAAAGTTTTGACGAGAGTCAATGTTTTGCCGGTTATATTGTTTTTTTTTGTTTGCTTTTGTTTTTTTTTCAAAATGTATTGTTGCAATTTATTTTCTCAAAAATATTTCACTGATAATATACATAATTTCTATTTGTTTGAACATTATTTTTAATTGATAGTCGTATTTGAGTAGACTTATTTTTGTATCAAAAAGCATATTGGCTTTAATACCAGAGTATTTAAATTTTGTTACGAAAACAAAAATATCAGGATTCAACTTCCGCGACACCTATAACGGATTAATTTTTTTCCCATTTTCTATTTTCCAATTTTTCATACCGACACGTATATACTCGAGGTACTAATAAGCTTTCTGTTGTTTAGGGTCTTTAATAATTTTTTTATTAAATATTGTTATAGTCAAATGCATTCTGAACAAAGAGAGATTTATTTTCCAATGATAATCCGCGATAACCGTTAGTCGTTGTAGGGCAGTGGATAGACAGTTGGCTTCAATACTGAGATCGAGTTCAAGTCCCACCAGGGATGCTTACACTAGTTTTATATCTTCTATTTAATTATGTTGCAGATTGAAACTTTTAGTAGAGATTCTAATTTGATTGACTATCGCATAACGTTTATTCGCACAAGAAACAGTGAAAATTATCAATTAAATATATTCTTCAGATACAACATATGAAATCTATATGGAATTATCAATGTGAATTGAACAATGCAGGTCGTTGTGGCAATTGTAGAAAACGCGATGGAATCTAATCCAGACACTGGTGTTTAGAATCTCCACCAGGAGCGAGACGGTGTTAACGGATATTCTGTTTAGATTGTCATAACAGATAATATTATTATTATTCCTTTTTTGAAACCTGCATCATCTGCTACAAGTGGTAATGCCGTACTGATGTGCAGGGGGTTGCATGAGCGTCAGAAGATTAGAAAAGAGAAAATCAAATTGCATCCAACCAAACTAGAGATGAGCTTCTTCACCTGTTCAATAGATTATTGACTGATGAATCGTTTTAATAGAGTTGATAATTTGCTTGACTTTCAATATGTCACAAAATGTTCATTTCCTTACACAGATAAGAAGACTGATTAATTTGACAAGAAATAGGCTTCATGTGCATCATCAAAAATTTACATAGCATTTCGAATGAAAATTGCGGCAGCGGCGGCGTAGTACATGTAGCGTGGTGGATAGGTGCAGGTATTTAAATCCGTAGGCTGTGGGTTCGACTCCCACCAGGAATTTTGACAGTTAGTTTTATATTCTATTTTGATATATAGGCAGTAGACCGTTAATTGTATGACCTTATCCTTTCAGTAGAGATTCAAATCTGATTGACTTTCAGTATATAACATATAGTTTATTCGCACAAGAAGAAATGAAAACTATCAATTAAATATACCTTCAATATGTCACATAACGCTTAGTCTCACAACAGGCGGTATTCCGATTAATTCGACAAAATAGCTTTCCATGAATCATCAACAATTTACATAGACAGTACTGAACAAAATCTTCGAAAACGGCGATGTCCCTGTAGCCCAGTGAATAGCGCGCTTTACTTTTAATTCAGATAACAATGTTCGAATACCATCAGATGAGATGCAAATTTGTATGTAACAACGTTTAGTTCTATATTTTTTTATATATTCCAGCAATGATCAGTATTATTGCCTCGTGAACAATTTGAGTAGAGTTGATAATTTGCTTGACTCCATAATATATCGTATAACGTTTATCACAATAAATATAAACGCATATCTTCTATTCGTCAAAATAGGATTCATGAATCATCGCTGTATTTTATAGACTGTTCTTGCACTTGGTAATTTGTAATTACGTTGTGTAGGTAAAGCAAAGGAATGGTGGTTGGACATTTAATTCCGGGAGGACGAATTTCAAAGAAATTGATGTTTTGTATATAAGGTATTATATCCTATTTAGATATTTCGGCAGTAGACTGTATTAGTGTCTCAGGCAATCCATCTAGTCGAGTTGATAATTTGCTTGACTTTCTAAAAGTCTTATTACGACTGCTTCAACAATGAATACGTTGGAATATTCAATTCAAGATATTATCAATTCCGATGAATAACTTTAAATTTTCTATTAAATATTATTACTTACTTGTATCATCTGAAATCATCTGGAAATTATCCACCGTGGTGGATAGGTAATGTTTAACCAGTACCTGTATGTACGCATCCAGGCTCTCTACACATTAAAAGAACTTGTGTCACATCTCTCTCAGGTTGAGGAGAAGAGTAAATATCCCTCGGCCAGAGAAGCTGACCTTCCAGCTGGTCCGAAATGGCCGAATATGACCAGTTTCGACCGGTTTTGAACATATCCACCGCGGTGGATAGGTAATGTTTAAGCAGTACACTGAGCGTCCCCACATTAAAAAAAAACTTGTGTCACATCTATCTCAGGTGGGGCAAGGAGCCTCACTGCAACGCGACCTTGTCGTGCGCACAGTCAAGTCGACCTGAGTCGAGTAGCGGCAGCATCCAGCCTACCCTGCAGCTCCAGCGGTTTCCCGCCCACTCCTGCATTTTCCAGCGCAGCATCCAGCTCACCCCGTGCAGTTTCAGCGGCTTCAGCCCACCTCTGCAGTTTCAACGGCATCCACCTCGTACTCCGCAGTTTCCAGCTCATTCCCAAATCTGTAGCGGCATCCAGCCCACTCCTGCAGACCCCAGTTAACTCTGCAGCTTTCATCGACTCCGGCGGCCACCTGCTACCTACTGCAGCGTTTCATCAACGTCCCGCTACCTGTTCCAGCACACACTGACGTCCGGCGGCCTGTTCCAGTGCCCACTGATGTCCAGCGACCGGTTCTAGCGCCCGCCGACGTACGGATACCGCTCTAGATACACACGACCTCCATCGCCATACCGTTCACCGATCGCTTAAGAAACGAAAAATAAAAACACGATTTTTAATGTCTCCTACCGACTATCTGCGTTTGTCATCCTTCTTCGCTATTTCCCTCCTCTTCCTTGCCTTTGTGTCCACTTTCTTAGTTGCATGGTTGATTGGCACTCACACCTCTCTCGACTCCTCCCCGCAACACGATGTTATTAACATTTGCTTTTTTCTATCTACTTATATATATGTTAACAATTAAAACTAAATACAACTAACTACTAAATGTTTATCAAATTTTGACGTCATTCTGGGGTCTTTTTTTAGCAAATCTGTTAATTCTTTTACATTTTAAACGCGACATCAGTCTTCTGTGCTCGACAGCCATCTGCCTTACTCTTGATCTGAAACTAATTTGACAGTAAGCAGCAAGACATGTGAAAAGAACTTATTTCAAAAGATATAATTAGAAAGTTTGACAACACAAGCTCCACTCTACTCCACTTAGTGAAAATAGTAATGCATGTCGCGGGGCAGATTTTTTGCGGTAATTACTCTTGTGACTTTTATGGAAAATTAAGGATGACAATAACATAAAGTGATAACACAGATTTAGTATGACAACTTTTATTTGCGTTGTTTTACAACTTACAAACGATCTCTTGGTTTGCCACGGGTCTGTTTTTGATCAAGCAGTGTCCATCGCTCATTGGGTTTCGAATCACTTGGTGCGTGCTGTTAACAATGCATAGATCAGAAAATGGGGCTGGAATTGCTAGTTGTTGCTGCACTGGGTAGATAGGATTAGTCCGTTTGCGTGTTTCAGTCGTAGCCGAGTGGCATACACTGCGTCTGTAGGATACAAATCCTATATTATCCAAACATTAACTAAAACACAAAGTAAAATTGCACCCCGCAAAATGGATCAGAACGACTGAAAATCTTTTAGAAAACCCAGACCAAAGGCAAATTTCGTAAGTCAGTGTGAAAATTAACATTCTGGATTCTGATTGGATAGGAAATAGCAAATTAATTCATGACTGGTCAGTTGTTCTTAACACCTAGAAATGGGTATCTGGTTTTGATCCAGTCACATGACCAGATTCCACCCTTAACCACATCTCTTGACAGGCAAAATCAGTCAGTCACATGGAACGAGACGACACGCTAGAATGTAATAAAAGAAAATTCAAGCAAGACCTGGACATAAAAAAGGTATGTCACACATTCGTTCTAATTCTCTCCTTCCAATTTTCCTTTCTTCGGCCTCTGTCTTCATTCACACGCTGTCAAAACAACAACAACAACAACAACATACTTCAATCACTTCCTAAAACTAAAGTCCGATAAGTACAAATTTTCTCTATTGTTTTCCACCTTCCTTTTCACCTTCCCTTGCCTACCAAAAAAGGGAAAGAACATATTTTATTAGTCATCTTTTTACATTTTTCTTGAACAATTAATTAAATGTATCTTTTTTATTTGAACATTTTCTTTTCTTACACATTTATGTTATTCTTTTAGTAAATACAATTTCCACTTATTTTATAAATTCGTTATTTCTGTTTAAGCATAAAAATTTTTATTTTAACACAAGACGAAATATTTTATCCTTCCACATTTCAACATCCAACCCTTCAACCTTCTGATATTTTAAATTGTGAGGACTTTGGAAGTTGTGTCACAAGGCCAATTTGACAAACATGTCCGAGGCCCTTATGGGATACATATTTTTTTCTATTAAAATAAGCAAGAGGAAATCACAATAAAACATTCCAGAAAAATTGGATCAAAACGGCAGTAGAATTTAGATTACATTTTTATATTTCTCAACCAATCAGCTAAAAACTTAGAATAAGAACATTCTAGAAAAATAGGATTTGAAGTAAATTACCACAAAAATATTTAGGCCCCAAAACAAAATAGTAAAAGTAATAAATCTGATTGGTCAATAAATGTTTTCACACCCTAATGTTAGGAAGATTCTTTGATCCTTAATAATGATATAATACACACAGTATGAAAAAAAGGTCAGTCACCAAGCTAGCTATTAAGTCCGCATGCCAAAGGATACTTTGTCCGCCAAGTCATTTCTTCCACGCCGTTGATGACCGAAGCCCGAGGAGAATCTTGAAAAGAAAAAACCGATGAATCCCGATTCAAAGAACGCTAACAACGCTGGTCGCCAACTGAAATGAACTAAATGTGCAGGGAAAGACTTATTTACGACTCGCTTAACAAACCTCAGTGTATCTTTGAACAAATTTAACTTTGCCAAGTTTCTGCCTCCCCAAAAGGCAATTTTCACATCATGTATTTTGTTTTGTTTCAATGCACCATTTTTATTTTTCTGCTATAACAAATTGTTTGTTGTTTAACACTCGTTGTGAATTATTCTTTCACTTTGCGCGATTGTAAAACAGAGTGTTGTATTTGTGGGGGAAATAATCTAGAGAGCCATCTGCAAATATGGAAGAACATACAACCCAGCAATACCAAATCCCCCACAATCTTTTGCCATCGTCAAATCGTTGGCGTGCAGTTCGATTCGTTTGACCGGGTGTAGGACTGGCTAGCAATCGGCGATTGATCTAACGAGACCACTGCCGGGTCGCATCGGCCTAATCGCTGGAAATCGCCACGTCGAGGTGGTACATATCTCGATAAGATTAGAGATTTTTCTGCCTGAAAATGGCAGTTGTAGTGATTAGAGGTAAAAAAATCCCAGAAGGTCCTGGAGATACTGTTTTTATTGTCCTGAAAGGAAAGTTGCCTTTTATCTTCGCGCGACAGTTGTGGTAGCAGTGGTAAATGTCGGAGGCATCGAGCATGTGGGAAGTAGAAGCTCGGTTGGAGACATCGGCATGTTGGGTCCCAAGGACGGCTCTTGGTGTATGTCCTTCTTCGCCCGTTTTGTCAACTTTGGTTGGTGTTAAAACGTAGATTCGGTTACCATAATCATTACTTTGTAATTTATTCACGATAAAGTGAATTTCGTGTAGCATTTAGAAAATAAGAAATTAATGGTTACAGGAAAGTTAACTTTAATTAATGGCGTATATGGAACAAAAAAGGCAAAAATGTTACAAAACAACTAACTAATTTGTTTGTGAAAATTTTTTGATATTTTTAAACTTAAAAAAAAAATCTTATAACATTTTTTTAATTTAAACCTTTTGGAATGGTTGACACAAAATTATTTTAAATTTTTTCTTTTAACAAATGTCTTTATGTCTGTTATTGAACATGCAACGTTATTAAATACACACACGAAATTAAAACGGAAACTGATAGAACATATGTAATTAATGGAAAGCCAATTTTTCTTCTGTCTGATACGGAAAAAAATATATACTTTCTGCTTTTTGAAGTTAGATTTTTGTCTTTCTCCGCTAAATTTTAAAGTACAGTTTACTGAAATTTAATGGTCTTCGGAGCCGTAAAACACCGAATATCTAACGAGAAAATTTAAAGGAATTACTGTTTGGCCAGTATGGGGCCTGAACTCACGACATTCGCGTTATTAATGACGCCTCTAACCAACTGAGCTAACCGGCCAGCTACTAATTGTCCTTTACAGATTGTTTTATTGTACTAATAATTCTCCTTGTTCTTTTTTTTCGTTTCAGTATATCTATTAAATCCTCTAATAAATAATGTTTTTATTTTGTAATATTTTACCTTAGTTTCATGTATAGTAGACTGAAATTGCTATTATTATGAAAAGGTTGCGTAATTTAAGAGTTTGTCCCTTCACTTAGAGTTATAAAAGTTGTTATTTATGGTCATTCGTAGCAGCTGTAATCGCTTCGTTGTCAGTCAACAGTTCGTCAAACGTTCGTTAATAATGTGTTGTATAGTAGTTTTTTTATGCTATAAGAAATATTTCTTACAATCAGATTAATTTAGCCACAATTTTCTAATTTTACTAAATGAAACGTCAGAAATATTTTCAAATATTTTTAAAATCGATAACTTGTCGTTTGAATATTTCTTAAAATTAAGAAAATGACCGTTTTTAACAAAATTTTAAGAAATCGAAATTAAATGTGACATTCCAATCCATAATTTTCATCTGAAATACACCAGAATTTTACTTAATGGAAATAATAAATTTAATCATTAAGTTTTTAATTAAATCTAAAAATGAAATCTTCAAGAATGTTTTTCATTTAAAAAATTTCATTTTAAAATTAGGCATCGAAAATTTATGCTGAAATAGTGAAGGTACCTAAAATAAAATTAGTAGTTTTAATATTTATTACGTATTTCAGTTCTTTAAATTTTCAAAATTCGCATAATCACTTAATAATTCATGTTTTTATTCCTTTATGACCGGAAGACCATGTAACATCATTGAAAATTGTAGACAATCAAAATAATTTCTTATTTAACACATTTAAATAGAAATTAACGAGAATTACATAAACTACTACAGAAACTTTTCAATAAGATTGTTAGCAATAGATATTGTTGAAAATAATCTAAATGATGAAACATTTTAACATTGCAAAATCATTAATGTAAAAACGTCGTGGTTTAGATTTTGGTTTTTATTTTGGTCATGCAAACGATGTCGACAACATGGAAGCGTTCGAAAATAATTGAACGTGAGGAATTAAAAATTCGCCAGTTGTACATTCCATAGAATTTGATAATTTACATTATAACGTTTTTTCAAGTATACGCTATTTCTATTGTTTTTTTAAAAAATAACTAATCATACGAAGTGAGATTTATAGGACACAAATCCTATATCATCCAACAATTAACTGAAATAAAAAAATAATATTGCACACTCCCAAAATCGGATCAGAATGTATAAAAACATTTGAAAAAAAACAGACTAAGGTAAAATTCACAATCAAGTGTAAAATTTAATTTTGACGAATAGGAAAAGAATTGACCCTGCACTGAAAGCCGAAAAAGACGAAGCCAAATTTCAAGACCATGTTAAACACTCAACCAATGAAAGAAAGCGATTTGCAAAATTGAGAGAAAAGTTAACAAGCCTACGTGAAAAAGTAAATCGCTATTAAACATGGAAAGTCGAATCAATCAGTCAGATGGGAGCACTAGGACGACACGCTATAATGGGACAAAATAAACTTCAAGCTTGACCTGGACATAAGGTTCCGTCACACATTCGTTCTCCTCTTTCATCTTCACCATTCTCGCAGTCAACTAAGAAGAAACGACAACAACAGCAACGTTACAAGATACTTCAACTGACTCGTCAAATTTAACTTCGATAAATACCATTTTCCTTTATTGCTTCACCTTTTCAATTTCTCGCCGACCATAAAAAAGCAAAGCAACACAATTTCATTACTACTCTGTTAATCTTTGCATAAAAATAATAATATGAGCTACACATAAATTGACCTTACCCCTTTAACATTGTACCACACTTTCTCTTTGAACATTTACACGGTAATTTCACTTCTTACAGATTTTGTTATTTTGTTCTGTTCATAAAATTCACTTATTTTACAAACAAAACACTCTTTATTCTTCCAACATTCTGATATCTTTAAAATGGTGATTGTCGGATGTTTTTGAACATTATTGCCTTATTCGAACTAACAGCAACTGGAACAGAAGTCCACGACAGAGACGACGAATGTTCGAAATGTCTCTTCGACAAAAGCCACTAAAATATTTATAAATTGTTTTTATCTGATTTCAAAACTAAAACTCATCCCTGGGGGCCTGAACTTAAAACCTGTGGATTAAAAAATTCACGCTACCTGTGATAACCTTACAGACAATGAATACAAAAAAATTACATTTTTAACTGACATTATATTTTCTTTCACTTTAAAATTTTAGGACGCAAAAAAAAAAAAAAAAAAAAAAGAAGAAAACTGATCGCTATTTTTGTACAGTAACACTTAACAGAACTCGATAATTTATTCGCAAAATTAACTAAAAAGGCTTCGAATTTAAAATCGTACAAAAGCTTCAAGAAAACTTTTATTTTTTAATTTTATTTTAAAAATCAGCTTAAAACTTAGACGTATCTATAATTCTAAAATGAGTAGCAGTACCTATCATAAATTATTTATGACAAATAAACAGTTCCTATACTATTTTGAGTTTTGACATTTCGAAATAGTTTTTTATCTGATTTTAACAAAAAATGTATTCATCCGTTGCGAGATTCGAACCAGAAGCCACTAGTAAAAATGGAGCACACTATCGGCCATTCCAGGTACTCGTAGAATTTTTAGCTGATATTTCAAAATTGCTTATTTTTTAACTAATACGACAAGACAAGAATATCCTGTAGAATCGAAAACAACACAAAAAGACTGGTATTAAAATTCCTATACGTTATTCCCTGCGCCACAAGAACTGCGCTTTTTTTTTCAGGCAAAACAAAAATGTTTACACTTTTTTTCGCTGATATAAAAAAATCTTTTCGCTATAAAAAAGGTACGTTTCTTCTATGAACAATTATCGATTTGAGTTCAGCATTTGTACGAAGAAAGTAAGGATGTTTTTGAAAGATTTGAAGGGCTAAAAAAAGGCCTTCGGGAGCAAAACAAAAATTTCTGTCAAACAAAAGTTAATTGTCAATTTATTCTTATTTTCGATACTATTTTTAACAAAAAAAAACCAAAAAAATCCTGGTCATAGAAAGATAAAATTCACGACATTGTAACCTACTAAGCTAATCAAGCGCTTTGCAAATAGTATCGTATTTATTACAAAATAACAATCCCACATTCATTCACTGCTTTTTACAAAGAAATCGAGGCATAAGTGTTCTAGTCTACTTTATTTTTTTTTACTTTTTATAAGGCTTTACCATTACTTCTGATATTTAAATCGGGTATACCAGCGTACACTCCAAATTGGTCTTAGATACCTGTAGTTTATGACTGACACATTGAAATTTTTATGGTATACTCCGATATTTTCGTACACACTCCGTTTATTTTTTTCAAACCATGTGAACATAAAGAATGAGAGAGTATGTTTGCATTTTTAATAAATAGGACACCATTGTTGCATACGAATGGCCGGTTAGCTCAGTTGGTTAGAGCGTCGTTAATAACGCGAATGTCGTGGGTTCGAGCCCCATAATTGGCCAGAGATTTCTGATTTTTTCTCTGAAAAACAGTTGAAAAAGCTATTCTCCAATCTTTAAGCAATCATTAAACGCACATACTGTATTTTAAAACACTGTGATACAATGCAAATATATAAATAGAAAGAAAAAAAAGAAACAGTTATTTAATTAAAAAATGACTGTTTCTTAAAACACAAACGGTTAGCAAAACGGATACATGGAATGACTGAATTAATTTAATCATACAAATTTTAAATCCTTCCAGCACGTTGGAAATCATAACAATTTTGTTGGGAGATAGCGAACACATGCAGCAGCACCTGTGGCGCAGGAGACAGCACGCGGACTCCAATCCAGAGGGAATCCAGAGTGCACCTCCATCAATTTGTTGAAAAAAAGTATTAAAAAAAAAAACACAAAAATAAAACACCTAAAAACTTAATAAAAATGTGGTTTATTGTGAAAATATGTTATTATTAAGAGGAAAGTCAAAGTATTTTCTATTTTTACTTTTTATCCATTCTACCACGTTCGAAAATTTGTTAAAGGGCATTTTTTGCGTTAACTGTGTGAAACAAACTATGAAATTTTAGCGCTTTTTTCTTTCGTTAAAATAACATTGTTTTTGTTTTATTATCCGATAAGAAAAATGAGAATAAGAAGTCAATTGTTCTTTAACGACCTGAAATTTTAAAGGGAAAGAGAAATACCAAATAAGCTTTTATGTAGAAATGTCAAAGCAAAAACAACTTTTTTCCTTGAATTAACGTGGTCGGTCCCCAGCGCAGGGGATAGCCCGCCGGACTCTAATCCAGAGGCCGTGGGTTCGAATCCCACCAGGATGTCGTTGGTTTTTTTAAATAAATAAAACACTGTGAGCTGAAATCGTACGGACTCTTCGACGAGAGCTAAAAATTTTTTAAAATTATTTAGCCACCGCACTACACTTGTGAAAACTCGTTATTCATTGAAATGATTTTTATCTTCAGACATTTATAATATAAATTTACATATATAAATTTTATACACATATATATAAAACTATACTATTATTTAATTTAATTTAATTTAATTTTATATATATATATATATATATATATATATATATATATATATATATATATATATATGAAATTAAATTAAATTAAATTAAATAATATTTATTGTATTTATGATTTAATTTTTCGGAGAAGATTTAGAAAAAAAAAGCTAAAAATGTGAAAAAATGCTACATTCCCGAAGTACACAATCTATTTATTTATTTATTTATTTATTTATTTATTTATTTATTTATTATTATTATTATTATTATTATTATTATTATTATTATTATTATTATTATTATAAAGAAAGTTGTTCCAAAAAGTTGTTTTTTTTTTTTAAAAAAAGTGATCTTTTTTTTTTCTAAATCTATGATGTTCTTATCATTTATAAAAGCAATTAGAAGCTTATCTAAGTAAATAATGTCATAGTTTTTAATTGCATTATTCATTATTGGAGCAGATTTTCGGAAAAAGACCAAATATCTGGAAAAAAAAATAACAGATGATTGCCAAACATTCCCCAATGTGTCTCATGTTTAATAAAATAAATTTCATGAATTTACTTAGATAAATAGATGTAAAAAAATATTTTTACCAAGATTTTCTAAAATAATAATTTAAAAAATAATTTTCGTTTGTGACGACATAATTCTTGTAACGATTTTTGCATGAATTTCAAAATGTTTTTTCGTTGACTTTTTATTATCTCTCTTAAAACTTGGTCGCCGTCCATTTACTCATTTTTGCTTGGTTGGTTATGAGATTTTCTCTGTTTCTTTTGGTATCAGGCTGTCCTGTAAGCGATATGATGTAGAAGTGTGTGATTCCACGTCACATCAGAAAACTTTGATGGCATCCAACGTCGGTTGTGAAGGCATGAAGTAACGTAGGAATAATGACGAGAAACACCTGTATATTTTAACGA
The DNA here is from genome assembly GCA_037127315.1 of Ascarosepion bandense. Classification (NCBI taxonomy): domain Eukaryota; kingdom Metazoa; phylum Mollusca; class Cephalopoda; order Sepiida; family Sepiidae; genus Ascarosepion; species Ascarosepion bandense. The sequence continues at coordinate 211 of JBBBDQ010027835.1, read as the reverse complement.
CACGTAAGGAATTTATTTACAAATTTACGCATTTAAATTTGTCAGTAGCTTGTTTTAGGACAAGTAATCAAACATTAAAGTTCGTAGATTCGATGAATAGTCAAAACGAGAAAATGTTCGTATTAAATCATTTGACACGAAGTAAATTTTCAAATGCTTTAAGACAAATGAGAGAGTTCGTTTTTCACATAAAAGTTATACGGTTGTATTC
>JBBBDQ010027833.1:0-13936 GCA_037127315.1 Ascarosepion bandense | reverse complement strand
CCTTTCTTTATAATTAATTCTTCTTCCTCCACCCATTGATTCTTTTCTTCTTTTCTCTCACACTTCCTCTCTTTATAATTAATTCTTCTTCCTCCACCCATTGATTCTTTTCTTCTTTCTCACTCACTTCCTCTCTTTATAATTAATTCTTCTTTCCTCCACCCATTGATTCTTTTCTTCTTTCTCACCACTTCCCTCTCTTTATAATTAATTCTTCTTTCCTCCACCCATTGATTTCTTTTCTTCTTTCTCTCACTCACTTCCTCTCTTTATAATTAATTCTTCTTTCCTCCACCCATTGATTCTTCTTTTCTTCTTCTTTCCACATCTCCTCTCTTTATAATTAATTCTTCTTTCCTCCACCCATTGATTCTTTTTCACCACTTCTTTATAATTAATTCTTCTTTTCCTCCACCCATTGATTTTTTTCTCACTCACTTCTCTTTATACACTTCTTCTTTCCACCCATTGATTCTTTTTCTTTCACCACTTCCTCTCTTTATAATTAATTCTTCTTCTCCAGCACCCATTGATTCTTTCTTTCTCTCACACTTCCTCTCTTTTATAATTAATTCTTCTTCCTCCACCCATTGATTCTTTCTTCTTTCTCACTCACTTCCTCTCTTTATAATTAATTCTTCTTTCCTCCACCCATTATCTTTCTTCTTTCTCTCACACTTCCCTCTTTATAATTAATTTTTCTTCCTCCACCCATTGATTCTTTTTCTTCTTTCTCACTCACTTCCTCTCTTTATAATTAATTCTTCTTTCCTCCACCCATTGATTCTTTTCTTTTCTCACTCACTTTCCTTTTATAATTAATTTTCCTTTCTCCACCCATTGATTCTTTTCTTCTTCTCACTCACTTCCTCTCTTTATAATTAATTTTTCTTCCTCCACCCATTGATTCTTTCTTCTTTCTCACTCACTCTCCTTTACAATTAATTCTTCTTCCTCCACCCATTGATTCTTTTCTTCTTTTCTCTCACACTTCCTCTCTTTATAATTAATTCTTCTTTCCCTCCACCCATTGATTCTTTTCTTTCTCTTTTTCTCACACTTCTCTCTTTATAATTAATTCTTCTTTCCTCCACCCATTGATTCTTTTCTTCTTTCTCACTCACTTCCTCTCTTTATAATTAATTCTTCTTCCTCCACCCATTGATTCTTTTCTTTTCTCACTCAATTTCCTCCTCTCTTTATAATTAATTCTTCTTTTCCTCCACCCATTGATTCTTTTCATCTTTCTCACCACTTCCTCTTTATAATTAATTCTTCTCTTTTCCTCCACCCATTGATTCTTTTCTTCTTTCTCACTCACTTTCCTCTCTTTATAATTAATTCTTCTTCCTCCACCCATTGACTCTTTTCTTCTTCTCACACTTCCTCTCTCTTATAATTAATTCTTCTTTCCTCCACCCACTTATTCTTTTCTTCTTTTTCACTCACTTCCTCTCTTTTATAATTAATTCTTCTTTCCTCCACCCATTGATTCTTTTCTTCTTTCTCACTCACTTCCTCTTTTATAATTAATTCTTCTTTCCTCCACCCACTGATTCTTTTCTTTCTCACTCACTTCCTCTCTTTATAATTAATTCTTCTTTCCTCCACCCATTGATTCTTTTCTTCTTCTCTCACACTTCCTTCTTTATAATTAATTCTTCTTCCTCCACCCACTGATTCTTTTCTTCTTTCTCACTCACTTCTCTCTTTATAATTAATCTTTCTTTCCTCCACCCATTGATTCTTTTCTTCTCTCACCTACTCTCTCCTTGGCACTAATCTTTCTTCCTCCACCCATTGATTCTTTTCTTCTTTCTCTCTGTTACTCCTCTCTTTATAATTAATTCTTCTTTCCTCCACCCATTGATTCTTTTCTTCTTTCTCACTCACTTCTCTCTTTATAATTAATTCTTCTTTCCTCCACCCATTGATTCTTTTCTTTCTTTCTCTCACACTTCCTCTCTTTATAATTAATTCTTTCTTTCCTCCACCCATTGATTCTTTCTTTCTCACTCACTTCTCTTTATAATTAATTCTTCTTTCCCCCTCCACCCATTGATTCTTTTCTTTCTCACTCACTTCCTCTCTTCTTTATAATTAATTCTTCTTTCCTCCACCCATTGATTCTTTTCTTCTTTCTCAGCCCACTTCCTCTCGTTATAATTAATTCTTCTTTCCTCCACCCATTGATTCTTTTCTTCTTTCTCACTCATTTCCTTTCTTTATAATTAATTCTTCTTTCCTCCACCCATTGATTCTTTTCTTCTTTCTCACTCACTTCCTCTCTTTATAATTAATTCTTCTTTCCTCCACCCATTGATTCTTTTCTTCTTTCTCACTCACTTCCTCTCTTTATAATTAATTCTTCTTTCCTCCACCCATTGATTCTTTTCTTCTTTCTCACTCACTTCCTCTCTTTATAATTAATTCTTCTTTCCTCCACCCATTGATTCTTTTCTTCTTTCTCTCACACTTCCTCTCTTTATACTTAATTTTTCTTTCCTCCACCCATTGATTCTTTTCTTCTTTCTCACTCACTTCCTCTCTTTATAATTAATTCTTCTTTCCTCCACCCATTGATTCTTTTCTTCTTTCTCACTCACTTCCTCTCTTTATAATTAATTCTTCTTTCCTCCACCCATTGATTCTTTTCTTCTTTCTCACTCACTTCCTCTCTTTATAATTAATTCTTCTTTCCTCCACCCATTGATTCTTTTCTTCTTTCTCACTCATTTCCTTTCTTTATAATTAATTCTTCTTTCCTCCACCCATTGATTCTTTTCTTCTTTCTCTCACACTTCCTCTCTTTATAATTAATTCTTCTTTCCTCCACCCATTGATTCTTTTCTTCTTTCTCTCACACTTCCTCTCTTTATAATTAATTCTTCTTTCCTCCACCCATTGATTCTTTTCTTCTTTCTCACTCACTTCCTCTCTTTATAATTAATTCTTCTTTCCTCCACCCATTGATTCTTTTCTTCTTTCTCACTCACTTCCTCTCTTTATAATTAATTCTTCTTTCCTCCACCCATTGATTCTTTTCTTCTTTCTCATTCACTTTCCTCTTTATAATTAATTCTTCTTCTCCACCCATTGATTCTTTTCTTTCTCACTCACTTCCTCACTTTATAATTAATTCTTCTTTCTCCACCCATTGGATTTTTCTTCTTCACTCACTTCCTCTCTTTATAATTAATTCTTCTTTCTCCACCCATTGATTCTTTTCTTCTTTCTCTACCTACTTCCTCACTTTATAATTAATTTTCCCCACCCATTGATTCTTTCTTTCTTTCACTACTTCCTCACTTTTTATAATTTAATTCTTCTTCTCCACCACTGATTCTTTTCTTCTTTCTCACTCATTTCATTCTTTATAATTAATTCTTCTTCCTCTCCACCCATTGATTTTTTTCTTCTTTCCTCACTCACTTCCTCTCTTTATAATTAATTCTTTCTTTCTTCCATCCATTGATTCTTTTTCTTTCTCTCTACTCACTTCCTCTTTATAATTTAATCTTTCCTTCTCCACCCATTGATTCTTTTCTTCTTTCTCACCACTTCCTCTCTTTATAATTAATTCTTCTTTTCCTCCACCCATTGATTCTTTTCTTTCTTTCTCACCACTTCCTCATCATAATTAATCTTCTTTCCTCCACCCATTGATTCTTTCTTTCTCTACTCACTTCCTCTCTTTATAATTAATTCTTCTTTCCTCCACCCATTGATTCTTTTCTTTCACCTCCACTTCCTCTCTTTATAATTAATTCTTCTTTCTTCCACCCATTGATTCTTTCTTTTCACTCACTTCCTCTTTATAATTAATTCTTCTTTCCTCCACCCATTGATTCTTTCTTCTTTTCTCACTCACTTCTCACTTTAGAATTAATCTTTCTTTCCTCCACCCATTGATTCTTTTCTTCTCTTTCTCTACCTACTCTCTCTCTTATATTTAATTCTTCTTTCCCTCCACCCATTGATTCTTTTTCTCTTTCTCACTCACTTCCTCTCTTTATAAACACCTTCTTTCCTCCACCCATTGATTCTTTCTTCACTCACTTCCTCACTTTATAATTAATTCTTCTTCCTCCACCCATTGATTCTTTTCTTCTTTCTCACTCACTTCCTCTTTATAATTAATTCTTCCTCCACCCATTGATTCTTTTCTTCTTTCTGACTCACTTCCTTCTCTTTACACTAATTCTTCTTTCCTCCACCCATTGATTCTTTTCTTCTTTCCTCACTCACTTCCTCTCTTTATAATTAATTCTTCTTTCCCACCCATTGATTCTTTTCTTCTTTCTCACTCACTTCTCCTTTACAATTAATTCTTCTTTCTTCCACCCTATTGATTTCTTTTCTTCTTTCTCACTCACTTCTCTCTTTATATCATTCTTCTTTCCTCCACCCATTGATTCTTTTCTTCTTTCTCACTCACTTCCTCTCTTTATAATTAATTCTTCTTTTCCTCCACCCATTGATTCTTTTCTTCTTCTCACTCACTTCCTCTCTTTATAATTAATTCTTCTTCCTCCACCCATTGATTCTTTTCTTTCTTTCTCACTGTTTCCCTCTCTTTATAATTAATTCTTCTTCTTCCACCCATTGATTCTTTCTTTCTCACTACTTCCTCTCTTTATAATTAATTCTTCTTTCCTCCACCCATTGATTCTTTTCTTCTTTCTGGACTCACTTCCTTCCTTTATAGCCAATTCTTCTTTCCTCCACCCATTGATTCTTTCTTCTTTCTTCTTACCTACTTCCTCTCTTTATAATTAATTCTTCTTCCTCCACCCACTGATTCTTTCTTCTTTCTCACTCACTTCCTCTCTACCTTTGTTCTTCTTTTCCTCCACCCATTGATTCTTTTCTTCTTTCTCACTCACTTCCTCTCTGCACTTAATTCTTCTTTCCTCCACCCATTGATTCTTTCTTCTTTTCACCACTTCCTCTCTTTATAATTAATCTTTCTTCCACCCATTGATTCTTTTCTTCTTTCTCACCACTTCCTCTCTTTATAATTAATTCTTTCTTCCTCCACCCATTGATTCTTTTCTTCTTTCTGACTCACTTCCTCTCTTTATAATTAATTCTTTCTTTCCTCCACCCATTGATTCTTTCTTTCTTCTTCTTTCTCACTCACTTCCTCTCTTTATAATTAATTCTTCTTTCTTCCACCCATTGATTCTTTTCTTCTTCTCACTCACTTCCTCTCTTATAATTAATTCTTCTTTCCTCCACCCACTGATTCTTTTCTTCTCTTTTCTCACTCACTTCCTCTCTTTATAATTAATTCTTCTTTCCTCCACCCATTGATTCTTTCTTCTTTCTCACTCACTTCCTCACTTCCCTATAATTAATTCTTCTTTCCTCCACCCATTGATTCTTTTCTTCTTCTTTCACACTTCCTCTTTATAATTAATTCTTCTTTCCTCCACCCATTGATTCTTTTCTTTCTTTCTCACTCACTTCTCACTTTATAATTAATTCTTTCTTTCCTCCACCCATTGATTCTTTTCTTCTTTCTCACTCACTTCCTCTCTTTATAATTAATTCTTTCTTTCCTCCACCCATTGATTCTTTTCTCTTTTCTCACTCACTTCCTCACTTTATACTCAATTTCTTCTTTCCTCTGCTCCATTGATTCTTTTCTTTCTTCTCACTCACTTCCTCTCTTTATAATTAATTCTTTCTTCCTCCACCCACGGATTCTTTCTTTCTCACTCACTTCCTCTCTTTATAATTGACTCTTCTTTCCTCCACCCATTGATCTTTTCTTCTTTCTCACTCACTTCCTCACTTTATAATTAATTCTTCTTTCCCTCCACTCCATTGATTCTTTTCTTTCTTTCTCACTCTCACTCTCCCTCTCTCTTTATAATTAATTCTTTCTTTCTCCACCCACTGATTCTTTTCTTCTTTCTCTCACACTTCCTCTCTCTTTATAATTAATTCTTCTTTCTCCACCCATTGATTTTCTTCTTTCTCACTCACTTCCTCACTTTATAATTAATTCTTCTTTCCTCCACCCACTGATTCTTTTCTTCTTCTCACTCACTTCTCCTTTTATAATGAATTCTTTCCACCCATTGATTCTTTTCTTCTTTCTCACCACTTCTCCTCACTTTATATAATTAATTCTTCTTTCCTCCACCCACTGATTTTCTTCTTTCTCACTCACTTCCTCACTTTATAATTAATTCTTCTTTTCCCACCCATTGATTCTTTTCTTCTTTCTCACACACTTCCTCTCTTTATAATTAACTTTCTTCTATCACCCATTGATTCTTTTTTTCTTTCTCACTCACTCTCTCTTTATAATTAATCTTTCTTTCTCCACCCATTGATTCTTTTCTTCTTTCTCACTCACTTCCTCTCTTTATAATTAATTCTTCTTCCTCCACCCATTGATTCTTTTCTTCTTTCTCACTCACTTCCTTCTCTTTATAATTAATTCTTCTCTTTTCCTCCACCTATCGATTCTTTCTTCTTTCTCACTCACTTCCTCACTTTATGAATAATTCTTCTTCTCCACCCACTGATTCTTTTCTTCTTTCTCACTCACTTCCTCTTACCTTTATAATTAATTCTTCTTCCTCCACCCACTGATTCTTTTCTTCTTTCTCACTTGCCACTTCCTCACTTTATAATTAATTCTTCTTTCCTCCACCCACTGATTCTTTCTTCTTTCCTTCTCACTCACTTCCTCACTTTATAATTAATTCTTCTTTCCTCCACCCACGATTCTTTCTTCTTTCTCACTCACTTCCTCACTTTATAATTAATTCTTCTTTCCTCCACCCATTGATCTCTCTTTTCTTCTTTCTCACTCACTTCCTCACTTTATACTAATTCTTCTCCACCCATTGATTCTTTCTTTCTCACTCACTTCCTCACTTTAGAATTAGAATTCTTCTTCCTCCCACCACTGATTCTTTTCCTTTTCTCACTCACTTCCACTTTATAATTAATTCTTCTTCCTCCACCCATTGATTCTTTCTTCTTTCTCACTCACTTTCACTTTATAATCAATTCTTTCCTCCACCCAATTTGATTCTTTTCTTCTTTCTCACCACTTCACTTTAGTAATTAGAATTTTTCTTCTCCACCCACTGATTCTTTTCTTCTTTCTCACTCACTTCTCACTGCTATACTGAATTCTTCTTTCCCACCCATTGGATTTTCTTTCACCACTTCCTCACCTTATAACACCTTCTTCCTCCACCCAATGACTTTTCTTCTTTCTCACTCACTCTCCCTCACTCTTCAAAATTAATTCTTCTTTCCTCCACCCACTGATTCTTTTCACTCACTTCCTCACTTTATAATTAATTTTCTTCCTCCACCCATTGATTCTTTTCTTCTTTCTCTACCCACTTCCTCTCTTTATACCTCAATTCTTTCTTCCACCCATTGGATTCTTTTCTTCTTTCACTCACACTTCCTCACTTTATAATAATTCTTTCTTCCTCCACCCACTGATTCTTTCTTCTCACTCACTCTCTCACTCTATACTGACTCTTCTTTCCTCCACCCATTGATTCTTTTCTTCTTTCTCACTCATCTTCACTTTATAATTAATTCTCTTCTCCACCCACGATTCTTTTCTTCTTTCTCACTCACTTCCTCACTTTATAATTAGACTTCTTCTTCCTCCTGTCTATCAATTTTCTTCTCACTCACTTCCCACTTTATAATTAATTCTTCTTTCCTCCACCCACTGATTCTTTTCTTCTTTCTCACCACTTCCTCACTCTTATAATTAATTCTTCTTTCCTCCACCCACTGATTCTTTTCTTCTTTTCTCACTCACTTCCTCACTTTATAATTAATTCTTCTTTCCTCCACCCATTGATTCTTTTCTTCTTTCTCACTCACTTCCTCTCTTTATAATTAATTCTTCTTTTCTCCACCCATTGATTCTTTTTCTTCTTTCTCACTCACTTCCTCTCTTTATAATTAATTCTTCTTTCCTCCACCTACTGATTCTTTTCTCTTTTCCTTTCATTTCACTTCTCACTTTATAATTAATTCTTCTTTCCTCCACCCATTGATTCTTTCTTTCTCACTCACTTCCTCACTTTATAATTAATTCTTCTTCCTCCACCCATTGATTCTTTCTTCTTCTCTTTACCTACTCCTCACTTTATAATTAATTCTCTTTCCTCCACCCATTGATTCTTTTCTTCTTTTCACTCACTTCCTCTCTTTATAATTAATTCTTTCTTTCACACTCCATTGGATTCTTTCTCTTTTCTTAATCACTTTCCTCTTTATAATTAATTCTTCTTTTCTCCTGTTCTCATTGATTCTTTTCTTCTTTCTCACTCACTTCCTCTCTTTATAATTAATTCTTCTTTCCTCCACCCATTGATTTTCTCTTTCTACTCACTTTCACTTTATAATTAATTCTTCTTTCCCTCCACCTACATGGATTTTCTTCTCACCACTTCCCTCTCTTTATACTCGAATTTTTCTTTTCTCCACCCATTGATTCTTTTCTTCTTTCTCACCTACTTCTCTTTATAATTAATTCTTCTTTCCTCCACCCATTGATTCTTTTCTCTTTTCTCTCTCTTTACCTACTTCACTTTATAATTAATTTTCTCTTTTCCTCCACCCACTGATTCTTTTCTTCTTTCTCACTCACTCTCCTCTCTTTTTATAATTAATTTTTCTTCCTCCACCCATTGATTCTTTTCTTCTTTCTCACTCACTTCTCTCTTTATAATTAATTCTTCTTTCCTCCACCCATTGATTCTTTTCTTCTCACTCACTTCCTCACTGAGAAATTAATTCCTCTTTCCTCCACCCACTTGATTCTTTCTTCTTTACTCACTTCCTCACTTTATAATTAATTCTTCTTTCCTCCACCCAGCCTCTGATTTTTTTCTTCTTTCTACCCACTTCTCTCTTATAATTAATTTTCTCTTTCTCCACCCATTGATTCTTTTCTTCTTTCTCACTCACTTCCTCTCTTTATAATTAACTTCTTTTCCACCCATTGATTCTTTTCTTCTTTCTCACTCACTTCCTCTCTTTATACTTCCTTAATTCTTTCTTTCCTCCCCTCTCACCCATTGATTCTTTTCTTTCTTCTCACTCACTTCCTCACTTTATAATTAATTCTTCTTTCCTCCACCCATTGATTCTTTTCTTCTTTCTCACTCACTTCCTCACTCTTTATAATTAATTCTTCTTTCCTCCACCCATTGATTCTTTTCTTCTTTCTCACTCACTTCCTCTCTTTATAATTAATTCTTCTTTCCTCCACCCATTGATTCTTTTCTTCTTTCTCACTCACTTCCTCTCTTTATAATTAATTCTTCTTTCCTCCACCCACTGATTCTTTTTCTTTCTTTCTCACTCTTCACTTCCTCACTTTATAATTAATTCTTCTTTTCCTCCACCCATTGATTCTTTTCTTCTTTCTCACTCACTTCCTCCCTTTATAATTAATTCTTCTTTCTTCCACCCATTGATTCTTTTCTTCTTTCTCACTCACTTCTCACTTGCAATTACATCTTTCTTTCCTCCACCCACTGATTCTTTCTTCTTCTCACTCACTTCCTCACTTTATAATTAATTCTTCTTCCTCCAATTCATTGATTCTTTTCTTCTTTTTCACTCACTTCCTCACTTTATAATTAATTCTCTTTTTCCTCCACCACTGATCTTTTCTTCTTTCTCACTCACTTCCTCACTTTATAATTAATTCTTCTTTCTCCTGTTCATTGATTTCCTTTTCTTCTTTCTCACTCACTTCCTCACTTTATAATTAATTCTTCTTTCCCACCCACTGATTCTTTTCTTCTTTCTCACTCATTTCACTTTATAATTAATTCTTCTCTTCCTCCACCCACCGATTCTTTCTTCTTTCTGCCCATTCTCATTTATAATTGACTCTTCTTTCCTCCACCCCATTGATTCTTTCTTTCTTTCTCACTCACTTCCTCACTTTATACTCAATCTTCTTCCTTCCACCCATTGATTCTTTTCTTCTTTTCACTCACTTCCTCACTTATACTAATTCTTCTTTCCTCCACCCACTGATTCTTTTCTTTCTCACTCACTTCCTCACTTTATAGCTATCTTTCTTCCTCCACCCACTGATTCTTTCTCTTTCATCACTTCCTCACTTTATAATTAATTTTTCTTTCCTCCACTCCATCAGATTCTTTTCTTCTTTCTCACTCACTTCCTCACTTTATAATTAATTCTTCTTTTCCTCCACCCATTGATTCTTTTTCTTCTTCTCACCACTTCTCACTTTATAATTAATTTTCTTCCTCCACCAATATTCTTTTCTCTTTCACCACTTCCTCACTTTATAATTAATCTTCTTTTCCTTCACCCATTGATTCTTTTTCTTCTTCTACCTCACTCTCTCACTTTATATACTAATTCTTCTTTCCTCCACCCATTGATTCTTTCTTTCTTTCTCACTCACTTCCCTCACTTATACCACTCCTCCTTTCTTTCTCTCCACCCATTGATTCTTCTTTCTTCTTCACTACTCTCACTTTATAATTAATTCTTCTTCTCCACCCACTGATTCTTCTTTCTCACTCACTTCCTCACTTTATAATTAATTCTTCTTCTGTTCACTGATTTTTCTTCTTTCACTCACTTCTCACTTTATAATTAACTTCTTTTCCTCCACCCATTGATTCTTTTCTTCTTTCTCACTCACTTCCTCACTTTATAATTAATTCTTCTTTCTCCACCCATTGATTCTTTCTTTCTCACTCACTTCCTCACTCTTTATACTACCCTTTCCCTCCACCCATTGATTCTTTTCTTTTCTTTCTTTCTCACTCACTCTCACTTTATAATTAATTCTTCTTTTCTCCACCCATTGATTCTTTCTTCTTCTCACTCACTTCCTCACTTTATAATTAACTTTCTCTCCACCCAACATCTTTCTTCTTTCTCACTCACTTCCTCACTTTATAATTAATTCTTCTTTTCCTCCACCCATTGATTCTTTTCTTTCTTTCTCACTCACTTCCTGCCTTATACTCATACCTTCTTCCTCCACCCACCGATTCTTTTCTTCTTTCAGCCTCACTTCCTCACTTTATAATTAATTCTTCTTTTCCTCCACCCACTGATTCTTTCTTCTCACTCACTTCCTCACTTTATAATTAATTCTTTTCCCTCCACCCACTGATTCTTTTCTTCTTTCTCACTCACTTCCTCACTTTATAATTAATTCTTCTTTCTCCACCCATTGATTCTTTTCTTCTTTCTCACTCACTTCCTCACTTTATAATTAATTCTTCTTCCTCCACCCATTGATTCTTTTCTTCTTTCTCACTCACTCTCTCACTTTATAATTAATTCTTCTTTCCTCCACCCATTGATTCTTTCTTCTTTCTCACTCACTTCCTCACTTTATAATTAATTCTTCTTTTCCTTCCACCCATTGATCTTTTCTTCTTTCTCACTCACTTCTCACTTTATAATTAATTCTTCTTCCTCCACCCATTGATCTTTTCTTTCTCTCTTTCTCACTCACTTCCTCACTTAGAGAACAATTCTTCTTTTCCTCCACCCATTGACTTTTCTTCTTTCTCACTCACTTCCTCTCTTTATAATTAATCTTTCTTTCTCCACCCATTGATTTTTTCTTTCTTCACCACTTCCTCTCTTTTATAATTAATTTTCCTTTCCTCCACCCATTGATTCTTTTCTTTCTTTTTCTCACTCACTCTCTCTCTTATAATTAATTCTTCTTTCCCTCCACCCACTGATTCTTTCTTTCTTTCTCACTACCTCTCCTCACTTTATAATTAATTCTTCTTCTCTTCCACCAATATCTTTTCTTCACTCACTTCCTCACTTTATAATTAATTCTTCTTTCCTCCACCCATTGATTCTTTTCTTCTTTCTCACTCACTTCCTCACTCTTTTATAATTAATTCTTCTTTTCCTCCACCCATTGATTTCTTTTCTTCTTTCTCACTCACTTCCTCTCTTTATAATTAATTCTTCTTTCTCCACCCATTGACTTTTCTTTTCTCACTCACTTCCTCTCTTATAATTAATTCTTCTTTCCTCCACCCACTGATTCTTTTCTTCTTTCTCACTCACTTCCTCACTTTATAACTAATTCTTCTTTCCACCCATTGATCTTTTTTCTTCTTTCTCACTCACTCTCCTCTCTCTCTCTTTATAATTAATTCTTCTTTCTTCCACCCATTGATTCTTTCTTTCTCTTTCTCACTCACTTCCTCACTTTATAATTAATTCTTCTTTCCTCCACCCACTGATTCTTTTCTTCTTTCTCACTCACTCTCTCCTTCATCTTATAATTAATTCTTTCTCTCCACCCATTGATTCTTTTCTTCACTTACTCTCACTTTATACCTCTAATTCTTCTTCCTCCACCCACTGATTCTTTTCTTCTTCTCACTCACTTCTCACTTTATAATTAATTCTTCTTTCCTCCACCCACTGATTCTTTTCTTCTCTTTTCTCACTCACTTCCTCACTTTATAATTAATTCTTCTTTCTTCCACCCATTGATTCTTTTCTTCTCTTTTCTCACTCACTTCTCCCTCTCTTTATAATTAATTCTTCTTCTTCCACCCATTGATTCTTTCTTCTTTCTCACTCACTTCCTCTCTTTATAATTAATTCTTTCTTCCTCCACCCACCGATTCTTTCTTCTTTCTCACTCACTTCCTCACTTTATAATTAATTCTTCTTTCCTCCACCCATTGATTCTTTTTCTTCTTTCTCACTCACTTCCTTTATAATTAATTCTTCTTTCTCTTCCCACCCATTGATTCTTTCTTTTCTTCTTTCTCACTCACTTCCTCACTTTATAATTAATTCTTCTTCCTCCACCCACTGATTCTTTTCTTCTTTCTCACTCACTTCCTCACTTTATAATTAATTCTTCTTTTCCTCCACCCATTGATTCTTTTCTTCTTTCTCACTCACTTCCTCACTTTATAATTAATTCTTCTTTCCTCCACCCACTGATTCTTTTCTTCTTTCTCACTCACTTCCTCACTTTATAATTAATTCTTCTTTCCTCCACCCATTGATTCTTTTCTTTCTTTTCTCACCTACTTCCTCACTTTATAATTAATTCTTCTTCTTCCACCCATTGATTCTTTTCTTCTCTTTCTCACTCACTTCCTCACTTTATAATTAATTCTTCTTTTCCTCCACCCACTGATTCTTTTCTTCTTTCTCACTCACTTCCTCACTTTATAATTAATTCTTCTTTCTTCCACCCATTGATTCTTTTCTCTTTCTCACTCACTTCCTCACTTTATAATTAATTCTTCTTTCCCTCCACCCACTGATTCTTTTCTTCTTTCTCACTCACTTCCTCACTTTATAATTAATTCTTCTTTCCTCCACCCACTGATTCTTTTCTTTCTTTCTCACTCACTTCCTCACTTTATAATTAATTCTTCTTTCTTCCACCCATTGATTCTTTTCTTCTTTCTCACTCACTTCCTCACTTTATAATTAATTCTTCTTTCCTCCACCCACTGATTCTTTTCTTCTTTCTCACTCACTTCCTCACTTTATAATTAATTCTTCTTTCCTCCACCCACTGATTCTTTTCTTCTTTCTCACTCACTTCCTCACTTTATAATTAATTCTTCTTTCTTCCACCCATTGATTCTTTTCTTCTTCTCACTCACTTCCTCACTCTTTTATAATTAATTCTTCTTTCCTCCACCCACTGATTCTTTTCTTTCTCTTTCTCACTCACTTCCTCACTTTATAATTAATTCTTCTTTCTTCCACCCATTGATTCTTTTCTTCTTTCACTCACTTCCTCACTTTATAATTAATTCTTCTTTCTTCCACCCATTGATTCTTTCTTTCTCACTCACTTCTCACTATAATTAATTCTTCTTTCCTCCACCCATTGATTCTTTTCTTCTTTCACTCACTTCCTCCACTC
>JBBBDQ010027828.1:0-12631 GCA_037127315.1 Ascarosepion bandense | reverse complement strand
CTCTTTTACATTTGTGAGGAAATTGCCAGCATTAAATGCCATATAGGATGATTGACATTACATAGCAGTTCTGAACATTTTTTGTTTCTGTTGCCTGAAATCTCTTTTTCATTTGTGTAGAAGTACCCCAGCATTAAATGCCATATAGGATGATTGACATTACATGGCAGTTCTAAACATTTTTTGTTTCTGTTGCCTGAAATCTCTTTTTCATTTGTGAGGAAATTGCCCAGCATTAAATGCCATATAGGATAGGGTGACATTTACATAGCAGTTCTGAACATTTTTTGTTTCTGTTGCCTGAAATCTCTTTTTCATTTGTGTAAGTGTAGCATTAAATGCCATATAGGATGATTGACATTTTAGCAGTTCTGAGCATTTTTTTGTTTCTGTTTTCAAAAATCTCTTTTTCATTTGTGTGGAAATTGCCCAGCATTAAATGCCATATGGGATGATTGACATTGTAGCAGTTCTGAACATTTTTCCATTTCTTTATTTTTCAATCTTTTTCATTTGTGCTGCAGAAGTGCAGCATTAAAATACCATAGGATGATTGACATTACATAACGGTTGAACATTTTTTGTTTCTGTTGCCTGAAATCTCTTTTTCATTTGTGTGGAAATTGCCCAGCATTAAATGCCATATAGAGTTGATTGACATTACATAGCAATTCCTGAACATTTTTGTTTCTGTTGCCTGAAATCTCTTTTTCATTTGTGTGAAATTGCCCAGCATTAAATGCCATATAGGATGATTGACATTACATGCCAGTTCTGAACATTTTTTGTTCACAGCTACTTTCAAATCTATTTTCATTTTGACAAATTGCCCAGCATTAAATGCCATAGGATGATTGACATTGCATAGCAGTTCTGAACATTTTTGTTTCTGTGCAAATCTCTTTTTCATTTGTGAGGAAATTGTAGCATTAAATGCCATATAGGATGATTGACATTACATAGCAGTTCTGAACATTTTTTGTTTCTGTTGCCTGAAATCTCTTTTTCATTTGTGTGAAATTGCCCAGCATTAAATGCCATATAGGATGATTGACCATTACATAGCAGTTCTGAACATTTTTGTTTCTGTTGCCTGAAATCTCTTTTTCATTTGTGAGAAATTGCCCAGCATTAAATGCCATATAGGATGATTGACATTACATAGCAGTTCTGAACATTTTTTGTTTCTGTTGCCTGAAATCTCTTTTTCATTTGTGTGGAAATTGCCCAGCATTAAATGCCATATAGGATGATTGACATTACATAGCAGTTCTGGGCATTTTTTATTTCTGTTGCCTGAAATCTCTTTTTCATTTGTGAAATTGCACCCAGCATTAAATGCCATATGGGATGATTGACATTTAGCAGTTCTGAACATTTTTTTGTTTCTGTTGCCTGAAATCTCTTTTTCATTTGTGTGGAAATTGCCCAGCATTAAATACCATATGTTGTTGTTTCTGTTGCCTGAAATCTCTTTTTCATTCATTGAGGAAATACTTGTGGTCATTGCCATATAGGATGATTGACATTACATAGCAGTTCTGAACATTTTTTGTTTCTGTTGCCTGAAATCTCTTTTTCATTTTGTGCTTAAGTGCAGCATTAAATGCCATATGGGATGATTGACATTACATAGCAGTTCTGAACATTTTTGTTTCTGTTGCCTGGGGAAATCTCTTTTCATTTGTGAGAGAGTGCCCAGCATTAAATGCCATATAGGATGATTGACATTACATAGCAGTTCTGAACATTTTTTTGTTTCTGTTGCCTGAAATCTCTTTTTCATTTGTGTGGAAATTGCCCAGCATTAAATGCCATATAGGATGATTGACATTACATAGCAGTTCTGAACATTTTTTGTTCTGTTGCCTGAAATCTCTTTTCATTTGTGAGGAAATTGCCCAGCATTAAATGCCATATAGGATGATTGACATTACATAGCAGTTCTGAACATTTTTTGTTTCTGTTGCCTGAAATCTCTGCATTTGTGAGGAAATTGCCCAGCATTAAATGCCATATGGGATGATTGACATTACATAGCAGTTCTGAACATTTTTTGTTTCTGTTGCCTGAAATCTCTTTTTCATTTGTGTGGAGGCTGCAGCATTAAATGCCATATGGGATGATTGACATTACATAGCAGTTCTGAACATTTTGTTTCTGTTGCCTGAAATCTCTTTTTCATTTGTGTGGAAATTGCCCAGCATTAAATGCCATATAGGATGATTGACATTACATAGCAGTTCTGAACATTTTTTATTTTCTGTTGCCTGAAATCTCTTTTTTCATTTTATTGTGGAAATTGCCCAGCATTAAATGCCATATAGGATGATTGACATTACATAGCAGTTCTGAACATTTTTTGTTTCTGTTGCCTGAAATCTCTTTTTCATTTGTGTGGAAATTGCCCAGCATTAAATGCCATATAGGATGATTGACATTACATAGCAGTTCTGAACATTTTTGTTTCTGTTGCCTGAAATCTCTTTTCATTTGTGTGGAAATTGCCAAACGACCATTTTACATCTCAGGATGATTGACATTGCCATAGCAGTTCTGAACATTTTTTGTTTCTGTTGCCTGAAATCTCTTTTTCATTTGTGAGGAAATTGCCCAGCATTAAATGCCATATAGGATGATTGACATTACATAGCAGTTCTGAACATTTTTGTTTCTGTATGCCCACTGAAATCTCTTTTTCATTTGTGTGGAAATTGCCCAGCATTAAATGCCATATAGGATGATTGACATTACATAGCAGTTCTGAACATTTTTTTGTTTCTGTTGCTAAATCTCTTTTTCCATTTGTAGGAAATTGCCCAGCATTAAATGCCCACTAGGATGATTGACATTACATAGCAGTTCATGAACATTTTTTGTTTTCTGTTGCCTGAAATCTCTTTTTTCATTTGTGTAAAATTGCCCAGCATTAAATGCCATATAGGATGATTGACATTACATAGCAGTTCTAGACATTTTTTGTTTCTGTTGCCTGAAATCTCTTTTTCATTTGTGTGGAAATTGCCCAGATTAAATGCCATATAGGATGATTGACATTACATAGCAGTTCTGAACATTTTTTGTTTCTGTTGCCTGAAATCTCTTTTTCATTTGTGTGGAAGTGCCCAGCATTAAATGCCATATAGGATGATTGACATTACATAGCAGTTCTGAACATTTTTGTTTCTGTTGCCTGAAATCTCTTTTTCATTTTGTGAGGAAATTTTAGCATTAAATGCCATATAGGATGATTGACATTACATAGCAGTTCTGAACATTTTTGTTTGTTGCCTGAAATCTCTTTTTCATTTGTATGAGAAATTGCCAGCATTAAATATATATAGGATGATTGACATTACATAGCAGTTCTGAACATTTTTGTTTCTGTTGCACGAAATCTCTTTTTCATTTGTGAGGAAATTGTAACATTTAAATGCCATATAGGATGATTGACATTACATAGCAGTTCTGAACATTTTTTTGTTTCTGTTGCCTGAAATCTCTTTTTCATTTGTGTGAAATTGCCCAGCATTAAATGCATATAGGATGATTGACATTACATAACCCAGTTCTGAACATTTTTTGTTTCTGTTGCCTGAAATCTCTTTTTCATTTGTGTGGAAATTGCCCAGCATTAAATGCCATATAGGATGATTGACATTACATAGCAGTTCTGAATTTTTGTTTCTGTTGCCTGAAATCTCTTTTTTCATTTGTGTGGAAATTGCCACAGCAGTCGTCATATAGGATGATTGACTTCATAGCAGTTCTGAACATTTTTTTGTTTCTGTTGCCTGAAATCTCTTTTTCATTTGTGTGGAAATTGCCCAGCATTAAATGCTACATATAGGATGATTGACATTACATAGCAGTTCTGAACATTTTTTTGTTTCCTGTGCCTGAAATCTCTTTTTCATTTGTGAGAAGTGCCCAGCATTAAATGCCATATAGGATGATTGACATTACATAGCAGTTCTGAACATTTTTGTTTCTGTTGCCAAAATCTCTTTTCATTTGTGTGGAAATTGCCCAGCATTAAATGCCATATAGGATGATTGACATTACATAGCAGTTCTGAACATTTTTTGTTTCTGTTGCCTGAAATCTCTTTTTCATTTGTGTGGAAATTGCCCAGCATTAAATGCCATATAGGATGATTGACATTACATAGCAGTTCTGAACATTTTTTGTTTCTGTTGCACGAAATCTCTTTTTTCATTTTTGTGTGGAAATTGCCCAGCATTAAATGCCATATAGGATGATTGACATTGCGCAGTTCTGAACATTTTTGTTTCTGTTGCCTGAAATCTCTTTTTCATTTGTGTGGAAATTGCCCAGCATTAAATGCCATATATAAGGATGATTGACATTACATAGCAGTTCTGAACATTTTTTGTTTCTGTTGCCTGAAATCTCTTTTTCATTTGTGTGAAATTTGCCCAGCATTAAATGCCATATAGGATGATTGACATTACATAGCAGTTCAGAACATTTTTGTTTCTATTTATTTGCCTGAAATCTTCATTTTTCATTTGTGTGTAGGGAAATTGTAACATTAAATGCTGTATAGGATGATTGACATTACATAGCAGTTCTGAACATTTTTTGTTTCTGTTGCCTGAAATCTCTTTTTCATTTGTGGAAATTGCTGCCCAGCATTAAATGCCATATGGGATGATTGACATTACATAGCAGTTCTGAACATTTTTTTGTTTTTGTTGCCTGAAATCTCTTTTTTTTTTCATTTGTGTGGAGGTACTGACATTAAATACCTATAGGATGATTGACATTACATAGCAGTTCTGAACATTTTTTGAGCACCTGTTGCCTGAAATCTCTTTTTCATTGTGTGAGGTACCCAGCATTAAATGCCATATGGGATGATTATTCCTGCATGATTTCTAGACATTTTGTTCCTGTTGCTGAAATCTCTTTTTCATTTGTAGAGAATTGCCCAGCATTAAATGCCCTATAGGATGATTGACATTACATGAGTTCTGAACATTTTTTGTTTCTGTTGCCTAAATCTCTTTTTCATTGTGAGGAAATTGTGACATTAAATACCCTTGAGATGATTGACATTACATAGCAGTTCTGAACATTTTTTTGTTGTTTCTGTTGCCTGAAATCTCTTTTTTCATTTGTGTGGAAGTACTGACATTAAATGCCATATAGGATGATTGACATTATAGCAGTTCTGAACATTTTTGTTTCTGTTGCCTGAAATCTCTTTCCATTTGTGTGGAAATTGCCCAGCATTCGATACCTATAGGATGATTGACATTACACACTTGGTTCTGAACATTTTTTGTTTCTGTTGCTAGAAATCTTTTTCATTTGTATGAAATTGCCCAGCATTAAATGCCATATAGGATGATTGACATTACATAGCAGTTCTGAACATTTTTGTTTCTGTTGCCTGAAATCTCTTTTTCATTTGTGAGGAAATTGCCCAGCATTAAGGTAGCACCTAGGATGTTCATTATTCCTTTGGTAGGTCTATGGAACATTTTTTCTTTCTGTTTTTCTTGAATCTTCTTTTCTTTTATTTTATGGAAATTGCCTCAGCAGTGACAAGTGCCATATAGGATGATTGACATTACATAGCAGTTCTGAACATTTTTTGTTTCTGTTGCCTGAAATCTCTCTTTTTCATTTATGTAGAGTACCCAGCATTAAATGCCATATAGGATGATTGACATTACATAGCAGTTCTAGACATTTTTGTTTCTGTTGCCTGAAATCTCTTTTTCATTTGTGTGGAAATTGCCCAGCATTAAATGCCATATAGGATGATTGACATTACATAGCAGTTCTGAACATTTTTGTTTCTGTACATAAATCTCTTTTCTACATTTGTGTAAGAGTGCCCAGCATTAAATGCCATATAGGATGATTGACATTGCATAGCAATTTCTGAACATTTTTTGTTTCTGTTGCTAAATCTCTTTTTCATTGTGGAAATTGCCCAGCATTAAATGCCATATAGGATGATTGACATTACACACGCAGTTCTAAACATTTTTTGTTTCTGTTGCCTGAAATCTCTTTTTCATTGTGAGGAAATTTTGACATTCTTAAATACCATATAGGATGATTGACATTACATAGCAGTTCTGAACATTTTTGTTTCTGTTGCCTGAAATCTCTTTTTCATTTGTGTAAGGTACTGACATTAAATGCCATATGGGATGATTGACATTACACCGCCAGTTCTGAACATTTTTTTTCCTGACACTGAAATCTCTTTTTTTCATTTGTGTGAAGTACTGACATTAAATGCCATATGGGATAGTTGATATTCCACATATGATTCTGAACATTTTTGTTTCATTGCCTAAATCTCTTTTTTCATTTGTGTGGAAGTACCCAGCATTAAATGCCATATATTGGGATGATTGACATTACATGGCCAGTTCTAGACATTTTTTGTTTCTTATTGCCTGAAATCTCTTTTTTTTTCATTTGTGTGGAGAGTGCCCAGCATTAAATCGCATATGGGGATGATTGACATTACATGATTTCTAGACATTTTTTGTTTCTGTTGCCTGAAATCTCTTTTTTTTTTTCATTTGTGAGGAAATTGCCCAGCATTCGTACCCATATAGGGATGATTAGAAATTACATAGCAGATTTCTGAACATTTTTTGTTTCTGTTGCCTGAAATCTCTTTTTTCCATTTGTGTGGGTAACGGCATTAAATGCCATATGGGATGATTGACATTTACCGCCATGATTTCTGAACGTTTTTTGTTTCTGTTGCCTAGAAATCTCTTTTTTTTTTCATTTGTGAGGTATGGCAACTAAAATGCATATGGGATGATTGACATTACATAACTTGATTTCTGAACATTTTTGGTTTTTCTGTTGCCTGAAATCTCTTTTTTTTTTTTTCTAGATGGCAAATTGCCTTGTGTTCAATGCCATATAGGATGATTGACATTACATAGCAGTTCTGAACATTTTGTTTCTGTTGCCTGAAATCTCTTTTTCATTTGTGAAATTGCCCAGCATTAAATGCCATATAGGATGAATTGACATTACATAGCAGTTCTGAACATTTTTTGTTTCTGTTGCCTGAAATCTCTTTTTCATTTGTGAGGAAATTGCCCAGCATTAAATGCCATATAGGATGATTGACATTCATAGCAGTTCTGAACATTTTTTGTTTCTGTTCTTTCAAATCTCTTTTTCATTTGTGAAAGTGCCCAGCATTAAATGCCATATAGGATGATTGACATTACATAGCAGTTCTGAACATTTTTTGTTTCTGTTGCCTGAAATCTCTTTTTCATTTGTGTGGAAATTGCCAGCATTAAATGCCATATAGGATGATTGACATTACATAGCAGTTCTGAACATTTTTGTTTCTGTTGCCTGAAATCTCTTTTTCATTTGTGTGGAAATTGCCCAGCATTAAATGCCATATGGGATGATTGACATTACATAACCAGTTCTGAACATTTTGTTTCTGTTGCCTGAAATCTCTTTTTCATTTGTGTGGAAATTGCCCAGCATTAAATGCCATATAGGATGATTGACATTACATAGCAGTTCTGAACATTTTTGTTTCTGTTGCCTGAAATCTCTTTTTTCATTTGTGTGGAAATTGCCCAGCATTAAATGCCATATAGGATGATTGACATTACATAGCAGTTCTAATTTTTGTTTCTGTTGCTAAATCTCTTTTTTCATTTTTGTGTGGAAGTGCCCAGCATTAAATGCCATATAGGATAGTTGACATTACATAGCAGTTCTGAACATTTTTGTTTCTGTTGCCTGGGAAATCTCTTTTTCATTTGTGTGGAAATTGCCCAGCATTAAATGCCATATAGGATGATTGACATTGCATAGCAGTTCTGAACATTTTTTGTTTCTGTTGCCTGAAATCTCTTTTTCATTTGTGTGGAAATTGCCCAGCATTAAATGCCATATAGGATGATTGACATTTCGCAGTTCTGAACATTTTTTTGTTTCTGTGCCTGAAATCTTTTTCATTTGTGTGAAGTGCCCAGCATTAAATGCCATATAGGATGATTGACATTACATAGCAGTTCTGAACATTTTTTTGTTTCTGTTGCCTGAAATCTCTTTTTCATTTGTGTGGGGAGTACCTTGTTAAATGCCATATATAGGATGATTGACATTACATAGCAGTTCTGAACATTTTTTGTTTCTGTTGCCTGAAATCTCTTTTTCATTTGTGAGGAAATTGCCCAACGTTAAATGCCATATGGGATGATTGACATTACATAGCAGTTCTAGACATTTTTTGTTTCTGTTGCAAAATCTCTTTTCATTTGTGTGAGTACCCAGCATTAAATGCCATATAGGATGATTGACATTGTAGTTCTGAACATTTTTTATTTCTGTTGCCTGAAATCTCTTTTTCATTTGTGAGGAAATTGCCCAGCATTAAATGCCATATGGGATGAATTGACATTACATAGCCAGTTCTGAACATTTTTTTGTTTCTGTTGCCTGAAATCTCTTTTTCATTTGTGTGAAATTGTAGCATTAAATGCTGCATATGGATGATTGACATTACATAGCAGTTCTGAACATTTTTTGTTTCTGTTGCCTGAAAATCTCTTTTTCATTTGTGAGAAATTGTAGCATTAAATGCCATATAGGATGATTGACATTACATAAGTTCTGAAAGACATTTTGCCATTTCTGTTGCCTGAAATATTTTTTTCCATTTGTGGAAATTGTAGCATTAAGTACATATAGGATGATTGACATTACATAGCAGTTCTGAACATTTTTTGTTTCTGTTGCCTGAAATCTCTTTTTCATTTTGGCCAAATTGCCAGCATTAAATGCCATATAGGATGATTGTTACATGAGTTCTGTTTTTTTGTTTCTGTTTTGCCCCAAAATCTCTTTTTCATTTTTGTGTGGAAATTGCAGCATTAAATGCCATATAGGATGATTGTGATGTCTGTAAGTTCTGAACATTTTTCTTTCTGTTGCCTGAAAATCTCTTTTTCATTTGTGCAAAAATTGCCCAGCATTCATTGCATATAGGATGATTGACATTGCATAGCCAGTTGAGCATTTTTTCCCTTTCTGTTGCCTGAAATCTCTTTTTCATTTGTGTGGAAATTGCCCAGCATTAAATGCCATATGGGATGATTGACATTACATAGCAGTTCTGAACATTTTTTTGTTTCCTGTTTATTTTCAATCTCTTTTTCATTTGTGAGAAGTACCCAGCATTAAAATGCCATATAGGATGATTGACATTACATAGCAGTTCTGAACATTTTTGTTTTCTGTTGCCTGAAATCTCTTTTTCATTTGTGTGGAGAAATTGCCCAGCATTAAATGCCATATAGGATGATTGACATTACATAGCAGTTCTGAACATTTTTGTTTCTGTTGCCTGAAATCTCTTTTTCATTTGTGTGGAAGTTGCCCAGCATTAAATGCCATATGAGATGATTGACATTACATAGCAGTTCTGAACATTTTTGTTTCTTATTTTCAGAAATCTCTTTTTCATTTGTGTGGAAATTGCCCAGCATTAAGTGCCATATAGGATGATTGACATTACATAGCAGTTCTGAACATTTTTTGTTTCTGTTGCCTGAAATCTCTTTTTCATTTGTGTGGAAATTGCCCAGCATTAAATACCATATAGGATGATTGATACATAGCAGTTCCGTTGTTTTGTTTCTGTTGCCTGAAATCTCTTTTTTCATTTGTGTGGAAATTGCCCAGCATTAAATGCCATATAGGATGATTGACATTACATAGCAGTTCTGAACATTTTTTGTTTCTGTTGCCTGAAATCTCTTTTTTCATTTGTGAGGAAATTGCCCAGCATTAAATGCCATATAGGATGATTGACATTACATAGCAGTTCTGAACATTTTTTTGTTTCTATTTGCCTGAAATCTTTTTCATTTGTGTGGGTAACAGCATTAAATGCCATATAGGATGATTGACATTACATAGCAGTTTTGAACATTTTGTTTCTGTTGCCTGAAATCTCTTTTTCATTTGTGTGGAAATTGCCCAGCATTAAATGCCATATAGGATGATTGACATTACATAGCAGTTCTGAACATTGTTTCTGTTGCCTGAAATCTCTTTTCCATTTGTGAGAAATTTTAGCATTAAATGCCATATAGGATGATTGACATTACATAGCAGTTCTGAACATTTTTTGTTTCTGTTGCCTGAAATCTCTTTTTCATTTGTGTGGAAATTGCCCAGCATTAAATGCCATATAGGATAAATTGACATTACATAGCAGTTCTGAACATTTTTGTTTCTGTTGCTGAAATCTCTTTTTCATTTGTGGAAATTGCCCAGCATTAAATGCCATATAGGATGATTGACATTACATAGCAGTTCTGAACATTTTTTTGTTCCTGACTGCCTGAAATCTCTTTTTCATTTGTGAAGTGTATTAAATGCCATATAGGATGATTGACATTACATAGCAGTTCTGAACATTTTTTGTTTCTGTTGCCTGAAATCTCTTTTTCATTTGTGAAATTGCCCAGCATTAAATGCCATATGAGATTGATTGACATTACATAGCAGTTCTGAACATTTTTGTTCTGTTGCCTGAAATCTCTTTTTCATTTGTGAGGAAATTGCCCAGCATTAAATGCCATATAGGATGATTGACATTACATAGCAGTTCTGAACATTTTTTTGTTTCTGTTGCCTGAAATCTCTTTTTCATTTGTGTGGAAATTGCCCAGCATTAAATGCCATATAGGATGATTGACATTACATAGCAGTTCTAATTTTTGTTTCTGTTGCCTGAAATCTCTTTTTCATTTGTGTGGAAATTGCCCAGCATTAAATGCCATATAGGATGATTGACATTACATAGCAGTTCTGAACATTTTTGTTTCTGTTGCCTGAAATCTCTTTTTCATTTGTGTGGAAATTGCCCAGCATTAAATGCCATATAGGATGATTGACATTACATAGCAGTTCTGAACATTTTTATTTCTGTGCCTGAAATCTCTTTTTCATTTGTGTGGAAATTGCCCAGCATTAAATGCCATATGGGATGATTGACATTACATAGCAGTTCTGGACATTTTTGTTTCTGTTGCCTGAAATCTCTTTTTTCATTTGTGTGGAAATTGCCCAGCATTAAATGCCATATAGGATGATTGACATTACATAACAGTTCTGAACATTTTTGTTTCTGTTGCCTGAAATCTCTTTTTCATTTGTGTGGAAATTGCCCAGCATTAAATGCCATATAGGATGATTGACATTACATAGCAGTTTCTAGACATTTTTTGTTTCTGTTACTGAAATCTCTTTTTCGTTTGTGTGGAAATTGCAGCATTAAATGCTGCATATAGGATGATTGACATTACATAGCAGTTTCTGAACATTTTTTGTTTCTGTTGCCTGAAATCTCTTTTTCATTTGTGTGGAAATTGCCCAGCATTAAATGCCATATAGGATGATTGACATTACATAGCAGTTCTGAACATTTTTTGTTTCTGTTGCCTGAGGCCTACTTTTTCATTTGTGTGGAAATTGCCCAGCATTAAATGCCATATAGGATGATTGACATTACATAGCAGTTCTGAACGTTTTTTTTGTTTCTGTTGCCTGAAATCTTTTTTTTTTTCATTTTTGTGTAAGGAAATTGCAGCATTAGGCTGCATATAGGATGATTGACATTACATAGCAGTTCTGAACATTTTTTGTTTCTGTTGCCTGAAATCTCTTTTCATTTGTGTGGAAATTGCCCAGCATTAAATGCCATATAGGATGATTGACATTACATAGCAGTTCTGAACATTTTTTGTTTCTGTTGCCTGAAATCTCTTTTTCATTTGTGAGAAATTGCCCAGCATTAGGCCATATAGGATGATTGACATTACATGGCAATTCATTTAGCATTTTTTTCATTTACCATTTGCCACTGAAATCTCTTTTCATTTGTGAGAAATTGCCCAGCATTAAATGCCGCTATTGATGATTGACATTTTACATAGCAGTTCACAGACATTTTTTGTTTCTGTTGCCTGAAATCTCTTTTTCTGGTGTAGAAGTGCCCAGCATTCATTGCCATATGGGATGATTGACATTACATAGCAGTTCTGAACATTTTTGTTTCTGTTGCCTGAAATCTCTTTTCATTTGTGAGGAAATTGCCCAGCATTAAACACCATATAGGATGATTGACATTACGTAGCAGTTCTGAACATTTTTGTTCCTGTTGCCTGAAATCTCTTTTTCATTTTGTGGGGGTACTACATGACCCAAAATACCACTTATGGGATGATTAGTCTACATAGCAGTTCTGAACATTTTTTGTTTCTGTTGCCTGAAATCTCTTTTTCATTTGTGAGGAAATTGCCCAGCATTAAATGCCATATAGGATGATTGACATTACATAGCAGTTCTGAACATTTTTGTTTCTGTTGCCTGAAATCTCTTTTTCATTTGTGAGGAAATTGCCCAGCATTAAATGCCATATAGGATGATTGACATTACATAGCAGTTCTAGACATTTTTTGTTCCTGTTGCCTGAAATCTCTTTTTTTGTTGTGAGAAATTGCCCCAGCATTAAATGCCATATGGGATGTTGGTTGACATTATGGCAGTTCTGAACATTTTTGTTTCTGTTGCCGGAAAT
>JBBBDQ010027823.1:0-12335 GCA_037127315.1 Ascarosepion bandense | reverse complement strand
ATTCGAGTATAGAATCATACGCTTTTAATGATACATTATTCCAGTATAGAATCATACGCTTTTAATGATACATTATTCGAGTATAGAATCATACGCTTTTAATGATACATTATTCCAGTATAGAATCATAGGCTTTTAATGATACATTATTCCAGTATAGAATCATGCGCTTTTAATGATACATTATTCGAGTATAGAATCATACGCTTTTAGTGATACATTATTCCAGTATAGAATCATACGCTTTTAATGATACATTATTCGAGTATAGAATCATACGCTTTTAATGATACATTATTCGAGTATAGAATCATACGCTTTTAATGATACATTATTCGAGTATAGAATCATACGCTTTTAATGATACATTATTCCAGTATAGAATCATACG
This sequence comes from Ascarosepion bandense, assembly GCA_037127315.1. Lineage (NCBI taxonomy): Eukaryota > Metazoa > Mollusca > Cephalopoda > Sepiida > Sepiidae > Ascarosepion > Ascarosepion bandense. The sequence goes on along the minus strand of JBBBDQ010027823.1, from coordinate 11,944 downwards.
CTTTTAATGATACATTATTCGAGTATAGAATCATACGCTTTTAATGATATATTATTCCAGTATAGAATCATACGCTTTTAATGATACATTATTCGAGTATAGAATCATACGCTTTTAATGATACATTATTCCAGTATAGAATCATACGCTTTTAATGATACATTATTCGAGTATAGTATCATACGCTTTTAATGATACATTATTCCAGTATAGAATCATACGCTTTTAATGATACATTATTCGAGTATAGAATCATACGCTTTTAATGATACATTATTCGAGTATAGAATCATACGCTTTTAATGATACATTATTCCAGTATAGAATCATACGCTTTTAATGATACATTATTCCAGTATAGAATCATACGCTTTTAATGATACATTATTCCAGTATAGAATCATACGCTTTTAATGATACATTATTCGAGTATAGAATCATACGCTTTTAATAATTCATTATTCGAGTATAGAATCATACGCTTTTAATGATACATTATTCGAGTATAGAATCATACGCTTTTAATGATACATTATTCCAGTATAGAATCATACGCTTTTAATGATACATTATTCGAGTATAGAATCATACGCTTTTAATGATACATTATTCCAGTATAGAATCATACGCTTTTAATGATACATTATTCGAGTATAGAATCATACGCTTTTAATGATACATTATTCCAGTATAGAATCATACGCTTTTAATGATACATTATTCCAGTATAGAATCATACGCTTTTAATGATACATTATTCGAGTATAGAATCATACGCTTTTAATGATACATTATTCCAGTATAGAATCACACGCTTTTAATGATACATTATTCGATGTAGAATCATACGCTTTTAATGATACATTATTCGAGTATAGAATCATACGCTTTTAATGATACATTGTTAAATTATAGAATCATACGCTTTTAATGATACATTATTCGAGTATAGAATCATACGCTTTTAATGATACATTATTCGAGTATAGAATCATACGCTTTTAATGATACATTATTAAATTATAGAATCATACGCTTTAATGATACATTATTCCAGTATAGAATCATGCCGCTTTTTAATGATACATTATTCGAGTATAGAATCATACGCTTTTAATGATACATTATTCCAGTGAATCTGCTTTTAATGATACATTATTCGAGTATAGAATCATACGCTTTTAATGATACATTATTCAGTATAGAATCATACGCTTTTAATGATACATTATTCGAGTATAGAATCATACGCTTTTAATGATACATTATTCCAGTATAGAATCATACGCTTTTAATGATACATTATTCCAGTATAGAATCATACGCTTTTAATGATACATTATTCGAGTATAGAATCATACGCTTTTAATGATACAATTATTCAGTATAGAATCATACGCTTTTAATGATACATTATTCCAGTATGAAATCATACGCTTTTAATGATACATTATTCCAGTATAGAATCATACGCTTTTAACTGATACATTATTCCAGTATAGAATCATACGCTTTTAATGATACATTATTCCAGTAGAGAATCTGTAGCTTTTAATGATACATTATTCCAGTATAGAATCATACGCTTTTAATGATACATTATTCGAGTATAGAGATTATTTTGCTTTTAATGATACATTATTCCAGTATAGAATCATGCGCTTTTAATGATACATTATTCCAGTATAGAATCATACGCTTTTAATGATACATTATTCCAGTATAGAATCATACGCTTTTAATGATACATTATTCCAGTATAGAATCATACGCTTTTAATGATACATTATTCGAGTATAGAATCATACGCTTTTAATGATACATTATTCAGTATAGAATCATACGCTTTTAATGATACATTATTCGAGTATAGATATGACTTTTAATGATACATTATTCCAGTATAGAATCATACGCTTTTTTAATGATACATTATTCCAGTATAGAATCATACGCTTTTAATGATACATTATTCAGTAGAGAATCATACGCTTTTAATGATACATTATTCCAGTATAGAATCATACGCTTTTAATGATACATTATTCAGTATAGAATCATACGCTTTTAATGATACGTATTCCGAGTATGATCATACGCTTTTAATGATGCATTGTTCAGTGTGGAATCATACGCTTTTAATGATACATTATTCCAGTATAGAATCATACGCTTTTAATGATACATTATTCGAGTATAGAATCATACGCTTTTAATGATACATTATTCGAGAGTATAGAATCATACGCTTTTAATGATACATTATTCGAGTATGAATCATACGCTTTTAATGATACATTATTCGAGTATAGAATCATACGCTTTTAATGATACATTATTCCAGTATAGAATCATACGCTTTTAATGATACATTATTCGAGTATAGAATCATACGCTTTTAATGATACGGTAATTCCAGTATAGAATCATACGCTTTTAATGATACATTGTTCGAGTATAGAATCATACGCTTTTAATGATACATTATTCCAGTATAGAATCATACGCTTTTTATGATACATTATTCGAGTATAGAATCGCGCTTTTAATGATACATTATTCAGTATAAAATCATACGCTTTTAATGATACATTATTCCAGTATAGAATCATACGCTTTTAATGATACATTATTCGAGTATAGAATCATACGCTTTTAATGATACATTATTCCAGTATAGAATCATACGCTTTGTATTACATTATTCGAGTATAGAATCATACCACTTTTAATGATACATTATTCCAGTATAGAATCATACGCTTTTAATGATACATTATTCCAGTATAGAATCATACACTTTTAATGATACATTATTCGAGTATAGAATCGCACGCTTTTAATGATACATTATTCCAGTATAGAATCATACGCTTTTAATGATACATTATTCCAGTATAGAATCATACGCTTTAATGATACATTATTCCAGTATAGAATCATACGCTTTTAATGATACATTATTCCAGTATAGAATCATACGCTTTTTTAATGATACATTATTCCAGTATAGAATCATACGCTTTTAATGATACATTATTCGAGTATAGAATCATACGCTTTTAATGATACATTATTCCAGTATAGAATCATACGCTTTTAATGATACATTATTCGAGTATAGAATCATACGCTTTTAATGATACATTATTCCAGTATAGAATCATACGCTTTTAATGATACATTATTCCAGTATAGAATCATACGCTTTTAATGATACATTATTCGAGTATAGAATCATACGCTTTTAATGATACATTATTCGAGTATGGAATCATACGCTTTTAATGATACATTATTCAGTATAGAATCATACGCTTTTAATGATACTTTATTCAGTATAGAATCATACGCTTTTAATGATACATTATTCGAGTATAGAATCATACGCTTTTAATGATACATTATTCGAGTATAGAATCATACGCTTTTAATGATACATTATTCGAGTATAGAATCATACGCTTTTAATGATACATTATTCCAATTATAGAATCATACGCTTTAATGATACATTATTCGAGTATAGAATCATACGCTTTTAATGATACATTATTCCAGTATAGAATCATACGCTTTTAATGATACATTATTCAGTATAGAATCATACGCTTTTAATGATACATTATTCCAGTATAGAATCATACGCTTTTAATGATACATTATTCCAGTATCGATCCATACGCTTTAATGATACATTATTCAGTATAGAATCATGCGCTTTTAATGATACATTATTCGAGTATGAATCATACGCTTTTAATGATACATTATTCAGTATAGAATCATACGCTTTTAATGATACATTATTCAGTATAGAATCATACGCTTTTAATGATACATTATTCCAGTATAGAATCATACGCTTTTAATGATACATTATTCGAGTATAGAATCATACGCTTTTAATGATACATTATTCCAGTATAGAATCATACGCTTTTAATGATACATTATTCGAGTATAGAATCATACGCTTTTAATGATACATTATTCCAGTATAGAATCATACGCTTTTTAATGATACATTATTCGAGTATAGAATCATACGCTTTTAATGATATCCCATTATTCCAGTATAGAATCATACGCTTTTAATGATACATTATTCGAGTATAGAATCATACGCTTTTAATGATACATTAGCAGTATAGAATCATACGCTTTTAATGATACATTATTCCGAGTATAGAATCATACGCTTTTAATGATACATTATTCCAGTATAGAATCATACGCTTTTTTAATGATACATTATTCGAGTATAGAATCATACGCTTTTAATGATACATTATTCGAGTATAGAATCATACGCTTTTAATGATTCATTATTCCAGTATAGAATCATACGCTTTTAATGATACATTATTCCAGTATAGAATCGCGCTTTTAATGATGCATTATTCCAGTACCGAATCGCACGCTTTTAATGATACATTATTCGAGTATAGAATCATACGCTTTTAATGATACATTATTCAGTATAGAATCATACGCTTTTAATGATACATTATTCCAGTATAGAATCATACGCTTTTAATGATACATTTATTCCAGTATAGAATCATACGCTTTTAATGATACATTATTCCAGTATAGAATCATACGCTTTTTAATGATACATTATTCGAGTATAGAATCATACGCTTTTAATGATACATTATTCCAGTATAGAATCATACTTTTAATGATACATTATTCGAGTATAGAATCATACGCTTTTAATGATACATTATTCCAGTATAGAATGTTAGGCTTTTAATGATACATTATTCCAGTATAGAATCATGCGCTTTTAATGATACATTATTCGAGTATAGAATCATACGCTTTTATTGATCATATTCAGTATGAAATCATACGCTTTTAATGATACATTATTCGAGTATAGAATCATACGCTTTTAATGATACATTATTCGAGTATAGAATCATACGCTTTTTTAATGATACATTATTCGAGTATAGAATCATACGCTTTTTAATGATACATTATTCCAGTATAGAATCATACGCTTTTAATGATACATTATTCGAGTATAGAATCATACGCTTTTAATGATATATTATTCCAGTATAGAATCATACGCTTTAATGATACATTATTCGAGTATAGAATCATACGCTTTTAATGATACATTATTCCGAGTATAGAATCATACGCTTTTAATGATACATTATTCGAGTATAGAATCATACGCTTTAATGATACATTAAGTATAGAATCATACGCTTTTAATGATACATTATTCGAGTATAGAATCATACGCTTTAATGATACATTATTCGAGTATAGAATCATACACGCTTTAATGATACATTATTCAGTATGAAATCATACGCTTTTAATGATACATTATTCGAGTATAGAATCATACGCTTTTAATGATACATTATTCCAGTATAGAATCATACGCTTTTAATGATACATTATTCGAGTATAGAATCATGCGCTTTCAATAATTCATTATTCGAGTATAGAATCATACGCTTTTAATGATACATTATTCGAGTATAGAATCATACGCTTTTTAATGATCTATTATTCCAGTATAGAATCATACGCTTTTAATGATACATTATTCAGTATAGAATCATACGCTTTTAATGATACATTATTCCAGTATAGAATCATACGCTTTTAATGATACATTATTCCGGTATAGAATCATACGCTTTTAATGATACATTATTCCAGTATAGAATCATGCGCTTTTAATGATACATTATTCAGTATAGAATCATACGCTTTTAATGATACATTATTCGAGTATAGAATCATACGCTTTTAATGATACATTATTCCAGTATAGAATCATACGCTTTTAATGATACATTATTCCAGTATAGAATCATACGCTTTTAATGATACATTATTCGAGTCTAGAATCATACTAGCTTTTAATGATACATTATTCCAGTATAGAATCATACTTTTAATGATACATTATTCAGGTATAGAATCATACGCTTTTAATGATACATTATTCCAGTATGAATCATACGCTTTTAATGATACATTATTCGAGTGTAGAATCATACGCTTTTAATGATACATTATTCCAGTATAGAATCATACGCTTTTAATGATACATTATTCCAGTATAGAATCATACGCTTTTAATGATACATTATTCCAGTATAGAATCATACGCTTTTAATGATACATTATTCCAGTATAGAATCATACGCTTTTAATGATACATTATTCGAGTATAGAATCATAGCTTTTAATGATACATTATTCCAGTATAGAATCATACGCTTTTAATGATACATTATTCGAGTATAGAATCATACGCTTTTAATGATACATTATTCAGTATAGAATCATACGCTTTTAATGATACATTATTCAGTATAGAATCATACGCTTTTTTAATGATACATTATTCAGTAGAATCATGCGCTTTTAATGATACATTATTCGAGTATAGAATCATACGCTTTTAATGATACATTATTCCAGTATAGAATCGCACGCTTTTAATGATACATTATTCGAGTATAGAATCATACGCTTTTAATGATACATTATTCAGTATAGAATCATACGCTTTTAATGATACATTATTCAGTATAGAATCATACGCTTTTAATGATACATTATTCAGTCTAGAATCATACGCTTTTAATGATACATTATTCGAGTATAGAATCATACACTACGCTTTTAATGATACATTATTCCAGTATAGAATCATACGCTTTTAATGATACATTATTCAGTATAGAATCATACGCTTTTAATGATACATTATTCGAGTATAGAATCATACGCTTTTAATGATACATTATTCCAATGTATAGAATCATACGCTTTTAATGATACATTATTCGAGTATAGAATCATACGCTTTTAATCGACTATTCAGTATAGAATCATACGCTTTTAATGATACATTATTCCAGTATGGAATCATACGCTTTTAATGATACATTATTTAATTATAGAATCATACGCTTTTAATGATACATTATTCGGTATAGAATCATACGCTTTTAATGATACATTATTCGAGTATAGAATCATACGCTTTTAATGATACATTATTCAGTATAGAATCATACGCTTTTAATGATACATTATTCCAGTATGAATCATACGCTTTTAATGATACATTATTCAGTATAGAATCATACGCTTTTAATGATACATTGTTCAGTATAGAATCATACGCTTTTAATGATACATTATTCAGTATAGAATCATACGCTTTTAATGATACATTATTCCAGTATAGAATCATACCTTTTAATGATACATTATTCGGAAATTATAGAATCATACGCTTTTAATGATACATTATTCCAGTATAGAATCATACGCTTTTAATGATACATTATTCGAGTATAGAATCATACGCTTTTTTAATGATACATTATTCCAGTATAGAATCATACGCTTTTAATGATACATTATTCCAGTATAGAATCATACGCTTTTAATGATACATTATTCCAGTATAGAATCATACGCTTTTAATGATACATTATTCCAGTATAGAATCATACGCTTTTAATGATACATTATTCCAGTATAGAATCATACGCTTTTAATGATACATTATTCAGTATAGAATCATACGCTTTTAATGATACATTATTCAGTATAGAATCATACGCTTTTAATGATACATTATTCCAGTATGAATCATACGCTTTTAATGATGGTATTCCATTATAGAATCATACGCTTTTAATGATACATTATTCCAGTATAGAATCATACGCTTTTAATGATACATTATTCCAGTATAGAATCATACGCTTTAATGATACATTATTTCAGTATAGAATCATACACTTTTATTGATACATTATTCCAGTATAGAATCATACGCTTTTAATGATACATTATTCCAGTATAGAATCATACCTTTTAATGATACATTATTCGAGTATAGAATCATACCCGCTTTTAATGATACATTATTCGAGTATAGAATCATACGCTTTTAATGATACATTATTGGAGTATAGAATCATACGCTTTTAATGATACATTATTCCGGTATAGAATCATACACTTTTAATGATACATTATTCGAGTATAGAATCATACGCTTTAATGATACATTATTCGAGTATAGAATCATACGCTTTTAATGATACATTATTCAGTATAGAATCATACTTTTAATGATACATTATTCCAGTATAGAATCATACGCTTTTAATGATACATTATTCAGTATAGAATCATACGCTTTTAATGATACATTATTCGAGTATAGAATCATACGCTTTTAATGATACATTATTCCAGTATAGAATCATACGGTTTTAATGATACATTATTCGAGTTTAGAATCATACGCTTTTAATGATACATTATTCGAGTATAGAATCATACGCTTTTAATGATACATTATTCCAGTATAGAATCATACGCTTTTAATGATACATTATTCGAGTATAGAATCATACGCTTTTAATGATACATTATTCGAGTATAGAATCATACGCTTTTAATGATACATTATTCGAGTATAGAATCATGCGCTTTTAATGATACATTATTCGAGTATAGAATCATACACTTTTAATGATACATTATTCGAGTATAGAATCATACGCTTTTAATGATACATTATTCGAGTATAGAATCATACGCTTTTAATGATACATTATTCGGATATAGAATCATACGCTTTTAATGATACATTATTCGAGTATAGAAATCATACGCACAACATTTTATTATTCCAGTATAGAATCATACGCTTTTAATGATACATTATTCGAGTATAGAATAATACGCTTTTTTTAATGATACATTATTCCAGTATAGAATCATACGCTTTTAATGATACATTATTCAGTATAGAATCATACGCTTTTAATGATACATTATTCCAGTATAGAATCATACGCTTTTAATGATACATTATTCGAGTATGAATCATACGCTTTTAATGATACATTATTCAGTATAGAATCATACGCTTTTAATGATACATTATTCAGTATAGAACCATATGCTTTTAATGATACATTATTCAGTATAGAATCATACGCTTTTAATGATACATTATTCCAGTATAGAATCATACGCTTTTAATGATACATTATTCAGAGTATAGAATCATACGCTTTTAATGATACATTATTCCAGTATAGAATCATACGCTTAATGATACATTATTCCAGTATAGAATCATACGCTTTTAATGATACATTATTCCAGTAGAGAATCATACGCTTTTAATATTGTATTCCAAGTATACAGTATACGCTTTTGATACCACATTATTCAGTATAAGTATACACTTTTGAACACACATTATTCGATTGTAGAATCATACATGATACATTATTCAATTGTGGAATCATACGCTTTTAATGATACATTATTCCAGTATAGAATCATACGCTTTTAATGATACATTATTCGAGTATAGAATCATACGCTTTTAATGATACATTATTCGAGTATAGAATCATACGCTTTTAATGATACATTATTCGAGTATAGAATCATACGCTTTTAATGATACATTATTCGAGTATGAATCATACGCTTTTAATGATACATTATTCCAGTATAGAATCATACGCTTTTTAATGATACATTATTCAGTATAGAATCATACGCTTTTAATGATACATTATTCCAGTATAGAATCATACCTTTTAATGATACATTATTCGAGTATAGAATCATACGCTTTTAATGATACATTATTCCAGTATAGAATCATACGCTTTTAATGATACATTATTCGAGTATAAGTCATACTTTTAATGATACATTATTCCAGTATAGAATCATACGCTTTTAATGATACATTGACCAGTATAGAATCATACGCTTTTAATGATACATTATTCGAGTATAGAATCATACGCTTTTAATGATACATTATTCCAGTATAGAATCATACGCTTTTAATGATACATTATTCGAGTATAGGAATCATACGCTTTTAATGACACATTATTCCAGTATAGAATCATACGCTTTTAATGATACATTATTCCAGTATAGAATCATACGCTTTTTTAATGATACATTATTCGAGTATAGAATCATACGCTTTTAATGATACATTATTCCAGTATAGAATCATACGCTTTTAATGATACATTATTCCAGAGTATAGAATCATACGCTTTTAATGATACATTATTCCAGTATAGAATCATACGCTTTTAATGATACATTATTCCAGTATAGAATCATACGCTTTTAATGACACATTATTCCAGTATAGAATCATACGCTTTTAATGATGATCAGTATAGAATCATACGCTTTTAATGATACATTATTCCAGTATAGAATCATACGCTTTTAATGATACATTATTCGAGTATAGAATCATACGCTTTTAATGATACATTATTCCAGTATAGAATCATACGCTTTTAATGATACATTATTCCAGTATAGAATCATACGCTTTTAATGATACATTATTCGAGTATAGAATCATACGCTTTTAATGATACAATTATTTAAAGGTAATAACAGATATACGCTTTTAATGATACATTATTCGAGTATAGAATCATACGCTTTTAATGATACTTTATTTCAGTATAGAATCATACGCTTTTAATGATACATTATTCGAGTATAGAATCATACGCTTTTAATGATACATTATTCGAGTATAGAATCATACGCTTTTAATGATACATTATTCGAGTATAGAATCATACGCTTTTAATGATACATTATTCGAGTATAGAATCATACGCTTTTAATGATACATTATTCCAGTATAGAATCATACGCTTTTTAATGATACATTATTCGAGTATAGAATCATACGCTTTTAATGATACATTATTCCAGTATAGAATCATACGCTTTTAATGATACATTATTCGAGTATAGAATCATACGCTTTTAATGATACATTATTCCAGTATAGAATCATACGCTTTTAATGATACATTATTCGAGTATAGAATCATACGCTTTTAATGATACATTATTCGAGTATAGAATCATACTTTTAATGATACATTATTCCAGTATAGAATCATACGCTTTTAATGATACATTATTCGAGTATAGAATCATGCGCTTTTAATGATACATTATTCGAGTATAGAATCATACGCTTTTAATGATACATTATTCGAGTATAGAATCATACGCTTTTAATGATACATTATTCGAGTATAGAATCATACGCTTTTAATGATACATTATTCGAGTATAGAATCATACGCTTTTAATGATACATTATTCAGGTATAGAATCATACACTTTTTAATGATACATTATTCGAGTATAGAATCATACGCTTTTAATGATACATTATTCGATATAGAATCATACGCTTTTAATGATACATTATTCCAGTATAGAATCATACGCTTTTAATGATACATTATTCGAGTATAGAATCATACGCTTTTAATGATACATTATTCCAGTATAGAATCATACGCTTTTAATGATACATTATTCGAGTATAGAATCATACGCTTTTAATGATACATTATTCAGTATAGAATCATACGCTTTTAATGATACATTATTCGAGTATAGAATCATACGCTTTTAATGATACATTATTCCAGTATAGAATCATACGCTTTTAATGATACATTATTCAGTATGAATCATACGCTTTTAATGATACATTATTCGAGTATAGAATCATACGCTTTTAATGATACATTATTCCAGTATAGAATCATACGCTTTTAATGATACATTATTCCAGTATAGAATCATACGCTTTTAATGATACATTGTTTCAGTATAGAATCATACGCTTTTAATGATACATTATTCCAGTATAGAATCCTTTTAATGATACATTATTCCAGTAGAGAATCATACGCTTTTAATGATACATTATTCCAGTATAGAATCATACGCTTTTAATGATACATTATTCCGGTATAGAATCATACGCTTTTAATGATACATTATTCCAGTATAGAATCATACGCTTTTAATGATACATTATTCCAGTAGA
>JBBBDQ010027817.1:0-16322 GCA_037127315.1 Ascarosepion bandense | reverse complement strand
ATTGTCATTTCTCCTCACTAATGCCTTCTCATTTTCTTACTCCTAGTAATCCCTTGAGTCTTAGGCATTGTCGCCATCTTCGGTTATCCTGAACCCTGTTCTTTTATTGTCATTTCTCCTCACTAAAGTCTTCTCATTTTCTTTTACTCCTAGTAATCCCTTGAGTCTTAGGTGCATTGTCGCCATCTTCTGTTATCCTGAAACCCTGTTCTTTTATTGTCATTTCTCCTCACTCAATGCCTTCTCATTTTCTTTACTCCTAGTAATCCCTTGAGTCTTAGGTGCATTGTCGCCATCTTCTATTATCCTGAACCCTGTTCTTTTATTGTCATTTCTCCTCACTAATGCCTTCTCATTTTCTTTTACTTCCTAGTAATCCCTTGAGTCTTAGTGGCATTGTCGCCATCTTCTATTATCCTGAACCCTGTTCTTTTATTGTCATTTCTCCTCACTAATGCCTTCTCATTTTCTTTTACTCCTAATCCCTTGAGTCTTAGGTGCATTGTCGCCATCTTCTATTATCCTGAACCCTGTTCTTTTATTGTCATTTCTCCTCACTAATGCCTTCTCATTTTCTTTTACTCCTAGTAATCCTTGAGTCTTAGGTGCATTGTCGCCATCTTCTATTATCCTGAACCCTGTTCTTTTATTGTCATTTCTCCTCACTAATGCCTTCTCATTTTCTTTACTCCTAGTAATCCCTTGAGTCTTAGGTGCATTGTCGCCATCTTCGGTTATCCTGAACCCTGTTCTTTTATTGTCATTTCTCCTCACTAATGCCTTCTCATTTTCTTTTACTCCTAGTAATCCCTTGAGTCTTAGGTGCATTGTCGCCATCTTCGGTTATCCTGAACCCTGTTCTTTTATTGTCATTTCTCCTCACTAAAGTCTTCTCTCATTTTCTTACTCCTAGTAATCCCTTGAGTCTTAGGTGCATTGTCGTCATCTTCTCTGTTATCCTGAACCCTGTTCTTTTATTGTCATTTCTCCTCACTAATGCCTTCTCATTTTCTTTTACTCCTAGTAACCCTTGAGTCTTAGGTGCATTGTCGCCATCTTCTATTATCCTGAACCCTGTTCTTTTATTGTCATTTCTCCTCACTAATGCCTTCTCATTTTCTTTTACTCCTAGTAATCCCTTGAGTCTTAGGTGCATTGTCGCCATCTTCGGTTATCCTGAACCCTGTTCTTTATTGTCATTTCTCCTCACTAAATGCCTTCATTTCTTACTCCCAGTAATCCCTTGAGTCTTAGGTGCATTGTCGCCATCTTCGGTTATCCTGAACCCTGTTCTTTTATTGTCATTTCTCCTCACTAAAGTCTTCTCATTTTCTTTTACTCCTAGTAATCCCTTGAGTCTTAGGTGCATTGTCGCCATCTTCTATTATCCTGAACCCTGTTCTTTTATTGTCATTTCTCCTCACTAATGCCTTCTCATTTTCTTTTACTCCTAGTAATCCCTTGAGTCTTAGTGGCATTATCGCCATCTTCTATTATCCTGAACCCTGTTCTTTTATTGTCATTTCTCCTCACTAAAGTCTTCTCATTTTCTTTTACTCCTAGTAATCCCTTGAGTCTTAGGTGCATTGTCGCCATCTTCTGTTATCCTGAACCCTGTTCTTTTATTGTCATTTCTCCTCACTAATGCCTTCTCATTTTCTTTTTACTCCTAGTAATCCCTTGAGTCTTAGGTGCATTGTCGCCATCTTCTATTATCCTGAACCCTGTTCTTTTATTGTCATTTCTCCTCACTAATGCCTTCTCATTTTCTTTTACTCCTAGTAATCCCTTGAGTCTTAGGTGCATTGTCGCCATCTTCTATTATCCTGAACCCTGTTCTTTTATTGTCATTTCTCCTCACTAATGCTTTCTCATTTTCTTTTACTCCTAGTAATCCCTTGAGTCTTAGGTGCATTGTCGCCATCTTCTATTATCCTGAACCCTGTTCTTTTATTGTCATTTCTCCTCACTAATGCCTTCTCATTTTCTTTTACTCCTAGTAATCCCTTGAGTCTTAGGTGCATTGTCGCCATCTTCTGTTATCCTGAACCCTGTTCTTTTATTGTCATTTCTCCTCACTAAAGTCTTCTCATTTTCTTTTACTCCTAGTAATCCCTTGAGTCTTAGGTGCATTGTCGCCATCTTCGGTTACTTGAACCCTGTTCTTTTATTGTCATTTCTCCTCACTAAAGTCTTCTCATTTTCTTTACTCCTAGTAATCCCTTGAGTCTTAGGTGCATTGTCGCCATCTTCTGTTATCCTGAACCCTGTTCTTTTATTTTCATTTCTCCTCACTAATGCCTTCTCATTTTCTTTTACTCCTAGTAATCCCTTGAGTCTTAGGTGCATTGTCGCCATCTTCGGTTATCCTGAACCCTGTTCTTTTATTGTCATTTCTCCTCACTAAAGTCTTCTCATTTTCTTTTACTCCTAGTAATCCCGAGTCTTAGGTGCATTGTCGCCATCTTCTGTTATCCTGAACCCTGTTCTTTTATTGTCATTTCTCCTCACTAATGCCTTCTCATTTTCTTTTACTCCTAGTAATCCCTTGAGTCTTAGGTGCATTGTCGCCATCTTCTATTATCCTGAACCCTGTTCTTTTATTGTCATTTCTCCTCACTAATGCCTTCTCATTTTCTTTTTTACCTCTAGTAATCCCTTGAGTCTTAGGTGCATTGTCGCCATCTTCTATTATCCTGAACCCTGTTCTTTTATTGTCATTTCTCCTCACTAAAGTCTTCTCATTTTCTTTTACTCCTAGTAATCCCTTGAGCCTTAGGTGCATTGTCGCCATCTTCTCTATTATCCTGAACCCTGTTCTTTTATTGTCATTTCTCCTCACTAAAGTCTTCTCATTTTCTTTTACCCTAGTAATCCCTTGAGTCTTAGGTGCATTGTCGCCATCTTCTATTATCCTGAACCCTGTTCTTTTATTGTCATTTCTCCTCACTAATGCCTTCTCATTTTCTTTTACTCCTAGTAATCCCTTGAGTCTTAGGTGCATTGTCGCCATCTTCGGTTATCCTGAACCCTGTTCTTTTATTGTCATTTCTCCTCACTAAAGTCTTCTCATTTTCTTTTACCCTAGTAATCCCTTGAGTCTTAGGTGCATTGTCGCCATCTTCTGTTATCCTGAACCCTGTTCTTTTATTGTCATTTCTCCTCACTAATGCCTTCTCATTTTCTTTACTCCTAGTAATCCCTTGAGTCTTAGGTGCATTGTCGCCATCTTCTATTATCCTGAACCCTGTTCTTTTATTGTCATTTCTCCTCACTAATGCCTTCTCATTTTCTTTACTCCTAGTAATCCCTTGAGTCTTAGTGGTATTGTCGCCATCTTCTATTATCCTGAACCCTGTTCTTTTATTGTCATTTCTCCTCACTAATGCCTTCTCATTTTCTTTTACTCCTAGTAACCTCGAGTCTTAGGTGCATTGTCGCCATCTTCTATTATCCTGAACCCTGTTCTTTTATTGTCATTTCTCCTCACTAATGCCTTCTCATTTTCTTTACTCCTAGTAATCCCTTGAGTCTTAGGTGCATTGTCGCCATCTTCTATTATCCTGAACCCTGTTCTTTTATTGTCATTTCTCCTCACTAATGCCTTCTCATTTTCTTTTACTCCTAGTAATCCCTTGAGTCTTAGGTATTGTCGCCATCTTCGGTTATCCTGAACCCTGTTCTTTTATTGTCATTTCTCCTCACTAATGCCTTCTCATTTTCTTTACTCCTAGTAATCCCTGAGTCTAGGTGCATTGTCGCCATCTTCGGTTATCCTGAACCCTGTTCTTTTATTGTCATTTCTCCTCACTAAAGTCTTCTCATTTTCTTTTTACTCCTAGTAATCCCTTGAGTCTTAGGTGCATTGTCGCCATCTTCTTCTGTTATCCTGAACCCTGTTCTTTTATTGTCATTTCTCTCCTCACTAATGCCTTCTCATTTTCTTTTACTCCTAGTAATCCCTTGAGTCTTAGTGGCATTATCGCCATCTTCTATTATCCTGAACCCTGTTTTTTTATTGTCATTTCTCCCCTCACTAAAGTCTTCTCATTTTCTTTTTACTCCTAGTAATCCCTTGAGTCTTAGGTGCATTGTCGCCATCTTCTGTTATCCTGAACCCTGTTCTTTTATTGTCATTTCTCCTCACTAATGCCTTCTCATTTTCTTTTACTCCTAGTAATCCCTTGAGTCTTAGGTGCATTGTCGCCATCTTCTATTATCCTGAACCCTGTTCTTTTATTGTCATTTCTCCTCACTAATGCCTTCTCATTTTCTTTACTCCTAGTAATCCCTTGAGTCCTTTTAGGTGCATTGTCGCCATCTTCGGTTATCCTGAACCCTGTTCTTTTATTGTCATTTCTCCTCACTAAAGTCTTCTCATTTTCTTTACTCCTAGTAATCCCTTGAGTCTTAGGTGCATTGTCGCCATCTTCTATTATCCTGAACCCTGTTCTTTTATTGTCATTTCTCCTCACTAATGCCTTCTCATTTTTCTTTTACTCCTAGTAACTCTTTGAGTCTTAGTGGCATTATCGCCATCTTCTGTTATCCTGAACCCTGTTCTTTTATTGTCATTTCTCCTCACTAAAGTCTTCATTTTCTTTTACTCCTAGTAATCCCTTGAGTCTTAGGTGCATTGTCGCCATCTTCTATTATCCTGAACCCTGTTCTTTTATTGTCATTTCTCCTCACTAAAGTCTTCTCATTTTCTTTACTCCTAGTAATCCCTTGAGTCTTAGGTGCATTGTCGCCATCTTCGGTTATCCTGAACCCTGTTCTTTTATTGTCATTTCTCCTCACTAAAGTCTTCTCATTTTCTTTTACTCCTAGTAATCCCTTGAGTCTTAGGTGCATTGTCGCCATCTTCTATTATCCTGAACCCTGTTCTTTTATTGTCATTTCTCCTCACTAATGCCTTCTCATTTTCTTTTACTCCTAGTAATCCCTTGAGTCTTAGGTGCATTGTCGCCATCTTCTATTATCCTGAACCCTGTTCTTTTATTGTCATTTCTCCTCACTAAAGTCTTCTCATTTTCTTTTACTCCTAGTAATCCCTTGAGTCTTAGGTGCATTGTCGCCATCTTCTATTATCCTGAACCCTGTTCTTTTTTTATTGTCATTTCTCCTCACTAATGCCTTCTCATTCTTTACTCCTAGTAATCCCTTGAGTCTTAGGTGCATTGTCGCCATCTTCTATTATCCTGAACACTGTTCTTTTATTGTCATTTCTCCTCACTAAAGTCTTCTCATTTTCTTTTACTCCTAGTAATCCGAGTCTTAGGTGCATTGTCGCCATCTTCGGTTATCCTGAACCCTGTTCTTTTATTGTCATTTCTCCTCACTAAAGTCTTCTCATTTTCTTACTCCTAGTAATCCCTTGAGTCTTAGGTGCATTGTCGCCATCTTCGGTTATCCTGAACCCTGTTCTTTTATTGTCATTTCTCCTCACTAAAGTCTTCTCATTTTCTTTTACTCCTAGTAACCTCGAGTCTTAGGTGCATTGTCGCCATCTTCGGTTATCCTGAACCCTGTTCTTTTATTGTCATTTCTCCTCACTAATGCCTTCTCATTTTCTTTTACTCCTAGTAATCCCTTGAGTCTTAGGTGCATTGTCGCCATCTTCTATTATCCTGAACCCTGTTCTTTTATTGTCATTTCTCCTCACTAAAGTCTTCATTTTCTTTTACTCCTAGTAATCCCTTGAGTCTTAGGTGCATTGTCGCCATCTTCTATTATCCTGAACCCTGTTCTTTTATTGTCATTTCTCCTCACTAAAGTCTTCTCATTTTCTTTTACTCCTAGTAATCCCTTGAGTCTTAGGTGCATTGTCGCCATCTTCTATTATCCTGAACCCTGTTCTTTTATTGTCATTTCTCCTCACTAAAGTCTTCTCATTTTCTTTTACTCCTAGTAATCCCTTGAGTCTTAGGTGCATTGTCGCCATCTTCGGTTATCCTGAACCCTGTTCTTTTATTGTCATTTCTCCTCACTAAAAGTCTTCTCATTTTCTTTTACTCCTAGTAATCCCTTGAGTCTTAGGTGCATTGTCGCCATCTTCTATTATCCTGAACCCTGTTCTTTTTATTGTCATTTCTCCTCACTAAAGTCTTCTCATTTTCTTTTACTCCTAGTAATCCCTTGAGTCTTAGGTGCATTGTCGCCATCTTCGGTTATCCTGAATCCTGTTTTTTATTGTCATTTCTCCTCACTAAAGTCTTCTCATTTCCTGCTATAATAATCCCTTGAGTCTTAGGTGCATTGTCTGCATCTTCTATTATCCTGAACCCTGTTCTTTTATTGTCATTTTCTCTATCACACTAATGCCTTCTCATTTTCTTTTACTCCTAATCCCTTGAGTCTTGGATGCATTTATACTTCATCTTCTATTATCCTGAACCCTGTTCTTTTGTTGTCATTTCTCCTCACTAAAGTCTTCTCATTTCTTTTCTCTAGTAATCCCTTGAGTCTTAGTGCATTGTCGCCATCTTCGGTTATCCTGAACCCTGTTCTTTTAGCTTGTCATTTCTCCTCACTAAAGTCTTCTCATTTTCTTTTACTCCTAGTAATCCCTGATCTTAGGTGCATTGTCGCCATCTTCTATTATCCTGAACCCTGTTCTTTTATTGTCATTCTCTCACTAATGCACTTCTCATTTTCTTTTACTCCTAGTAATCCCTTGAGTCATGGAGTGCATTGTCGCCATCTTCAGTTATCCTGAACCCTGTTCTTTTATTGTCATTCTCACTCACTAAAGTCTTCTCATTTTCTTTACTCTAATGTCCTTGATCTTAGGTGCATTGTCTGTATCTTCTGTTATCCTGAACCTGTTCTTTTATTGGCTCATTTCTCCTCACTAATGCCTTCTCATTTTCTTTTGCACTCTAGTAATCCCTTGATCTTGAGTGCATTATGCCATCTTCTATTATCCTGAACCCTGTTCTTTTATTGTCATTCTCCTCACTAAAGTCTTCTCATTTTCTTTTACTCCTAGTAATCCTTGAGTCTTAGGTGCATTGTCGCCATCTTCTATTATCCTGAACCCTGTTCTTTATTGTCCATTTCTCCTCACTAATGCCTTCTCATTTTCTTTTACTCCTAGTAATCCCTTGAGTCTTAGGTGCATTGTCGCCATCTTCTATTATCCTGAACCCTGTTCTTTTATTGTCATTTCTCCTCACTAAAGTCTTCTCATTTCTTTTTCTCCTAGTAATCCCTTGAGTCTTAGGTGCATTGTCGCCATCTTCTATTATCCTGAACCCTGTTCTTTTATTGTCATTTCTCCTCACTAAAGTCTTCTCATTTTCTTTTACTCCTAGTAATCCCTTGAGTCTTAGGTGCATTGTCTGCATCTTCTATTATCCTGAACCCTGTTCTTTTATTGTCATTTCTCCTCACTAATGCCTTCTCATTTTCTTTTACTCCTAGTAATCCCTTGATCTTAGGTGCATTGTCGCCATCTTCTCTTATCTGAACCCTGTTCTTTTATTGTCATTTCTCCTCACTAAAGTCTTCTCATTTTCTTTTACTCCTAGTAATCCCTTGAGTCTTAGGTGCATTGTCGCCATCTTCTATTATCCTGAACCCTGTTCTTTTATTGTCATTTCTCCTCACTAAAGTCTTCTCATTTTCTTTTACTCCTAGTAATCCCTTGAGTCTTAGGTGCATTGTCGCCATCTTCCGTTATCCTGAACCCTGTTCTTTTATTGTCATTTCTCCTCACTAAAGTCTTCTCATTTTCTTTTACTCTAATCCTATGAGTCTTAGGTGCATTGTCGCCATCTTCTATTATCCTGAACCCTGTTCTTTTATTGTCATTTCTCCTCACTAATACCTTCTCATTTTCTTTTTACTCCTAGTAATCCCTTAAGTCTTAGGTGCATTGTCGCCATCTTCTATTATCCTGAACCCTGTTCTTTTTATTTTGTCATTTCTCCTCACTAAAGTCTTCTCATTTTCTTTTACTCCTAGTAATCCCTTAGATCTTAGGTGCATTGTCGCCATCTTCTATTATCTGAACCTGTTTCTTTTATTGTCATTTCTCCTCACTAATCCTTCCTGTTTTCTTTTTACTCCTAGTAATCCTTGGAGTCTTAGGTGCATTTGTCGCCATCTTCTATTATCCTGAACCCTGTTCTTTTATTGTCATTTCTCCTCACTAAAGTCTTCTCATTTTCTTTGCCTCCTAGTAATCCCTTGAGTCTTAGGTGCATTGTCGCCATCTTCTGTATCTGAACCTGTTCTTTGTTATCATTCTCTCACTAAAGTCTTCTCATTTTCTTTTTTTACTCCTAGTAATCTTGATCTTCAGTGCATTGTCGCCATCTTCAGTTATCCTGAACCCTGTTCTTTTATTGTCATTTCTCCTCACTAAAGTCTTCTCATTTCTTTTTCCTCTGTGGCTTGTCCTTGAGTCTTAGGTGTATTGTCGCCATCTTCGGTTATCCTGAACCCTGTTCTTTTATTGTCATTTCTCCTCACTAAAGTCTTCTCATTTTCTTTTACTCCTAGTAATCCCTTGATCTTAGGTGCATTGTCGCCATCTTCTATTATCCTGAACCCTGTTCTTTTATTGTCATTACTCTCTTCAACGCCTTCTCATTTTCTTTTACTCCTAGTAATCCCTTGAGTCTTAGGTGCATTGTCTAACCATCTTCTATTATCCTGAACCCTGTTCTTTTATTGTCAGCTATCCTCACTAAGTCTTCTCATTTCTTTTTACTCTAGTAATCCCTTAGGTCTTAGGTGCATTGTCGCCATCTTCAGTTATCCTGAACCCTGTTCTTTTATTGTCATTTCTCCTCACTAGTCTTCTCATTTTCTTTTACTCCTGGTAATCCTTGAGTCTTGGGGCCATTGTCGCCATCTTCTATTATCCTGAACCCTGTTCTTTTATTGTCATTTCTCCTCACTAATGCCTTCTCATTTTCTTTTACTCTAGTAATCCCTTGAGTCTTAGGTGCATTGTCGCCATCTTCTATTATCCTGAACCCTGTTCTTTTATTGTCATTTCTCCTCACTAAAGTCTTCTCATTTTCTTTTACTCCTATTTTTTTCACACTTAGGTGCATTGTCTTATCTTCAGTTAATCCTGAACCCTGTTCTTTTATTGTCATTCTCCTCACTAAAGTCTTCTCATTTTCTTTTACTCTAGTAATCCCTTGAGAGTCTTAGGTGCATTGTCGCCATCTTCTATTATCCTGAACCCTGTTCTTTTATTGTCATTTCTCTCACTAATGCCTTCTCATTTTCTTTTACTCTAATAATCCCTTGAGTCTTAGGTGCATTGTCTTTGCTCTTCTATTAGCATCCTGAACCCTGTTCTTTTGTGTCATTTCTCTCACTAAGTCTTCTCATTTTCTTTACTCTAGTAATCCCTTGAGTCTTGGGTGCATTGTCGCCATCTTCTATTATCCTGAACCCTGTTCTTTTATTGTCATTTCTCCTCACTAATGCCTTCTCATTTTCTTTTACTCCTGGTAATCCTTGAGTCTTAGGTGCACTAATAATATCTTCTATTATCTGAACCCTGTTCTTTTATTGTCATTTCTCCTCACTAAAGTCTTCTCATTTTTTTTACTCCTAGTAATCGCTTGCGTTTTAGGGGCATTATCGCCATCTTCTATTATCCTGAACCCTGTTCTTTTATTGTCATTTCTCCTCACTAAAGTCTTCTCATTTTCTTTACTCCTAGTAATCGCTTGCGTTTTAGGGGCATTATCGCCATCTTCTATTATCCTGAACCCTGTTCTTTTATTGTCATTTCTCCTCACTAATGCCTTCTCATTTTCTTTTACTCCTAGTAATCCCTTGAGTCTTAGTGGCATTATCGCCATCTTCTGTTATCCTGAACCCTGTTCTTTTATTGTCATTTCTCCTCCACTAAAGTCTTCTCATTTTCTTTTACTCCTAGTAATCCCTTGAGTCTTAGTGGCATTATCGCCATCTTCTATTATCCTGAACCCTGTACTTTTATTGTCATTTCTCCTCACTAAAGTCTTCTCATTTTCTTTTACTCCTAGTAATCCCTTGAGTCTTAGGTGCATTGTCGCCATCTTCGGTTATCCTGAACCCTGTTCTTTTATTGTCATTTCTCCTCACTAAAGTCTTCTCATTTTCTTTTACTCCTAGTAATCCCTTGAGTCTTAGGTGCATTGTCGCCATCTTCTATTATCCTGAACCCTGTTCTTTTATTGTCATTTCTCCTCACTAATGCCTTCTCATTTTCTTTTACTCCTAGTAATCCCTTGAGTCTTAGGTGCATTGTCGCCATCTTCTATTATCCTGAACCCTGTTCTTTTATTGTCATTTCTCCTCTTTAAAGTCTTCTCATTTTTTCTTTTACTCCTAGTAATCCCTTGAGTCTTGATTGCATTGTCGCCATCTTCTATTATCTGAACCCTGTTCTTTTGTGTCATTTCTCCTCACTAATGCCTTCTCATTTTCTTTTACTCTAGTAATCCCTTGAGTCTTAGGTGCATTGTCGCCATCTTCTATTATCCTGAACCCTGTTCTTTTATTGTCATTTCTCCTCACTAAAGTCTTCTCATTTTCTTTTACTCCTAGTAATCCCTTGAGTCTTAGGTGCATTGTCGCCATCTTCTATTATCCTGAACCCTGTTCTTTTATTGTCATTTCTCCTCACTAAAGTCTTCTCATTTTCTTTTACTCTAGTAATCCCTTGAGTCTTAGGTGCATTGTCGCCATCTTCGGTTATCCTGAACCCTGTTCTTTTATTGTCATTTCTCCTCACTAAAGTCTTCTCATTTTCTTTTACTCCTAGTAATCCTTGAGTCTTAGATGCATTGTCGCCATCTTCTATTATCCTGAACCCTGTTCTTTTATTGTCATTTCTCACTACTAATGCCTTCTCATTTTCTTTTACTCTAGTAATCCCTTGAGTCTTAGGTGCATTGTCGCCATCTTCTATTATCCTGAACCCTGTTCTTTTATTGTCATTTCTCCTCACTAAAGTCTTCTCATTTTTCTTTACTCTAGTAATCCCTTGAGTCTTAGGTGCATTGTCGCCATCTTCGGTTATCCTGAACCCTGTTCTTTTATTGTCATTTCTCCTCACTAAAGTCTTCTCATTTTCTTTTACTCTAGTAATCCCTTGAGTCTTAGGTGCATTGTCGCCATCTTCTATTATCCTGAACCCTGTTCTTTTATTGTCATTTCTCCTCACTAATGCCTTCTCATTTTCTTTTACTCTAGTAATCCCTTGAGTCTTAGGTGCATTGTCGCCATCTTCTATTATCCTGAACCCTGTTCTTTTATTGTCATTTCTCCTCACTAATGCCTTCTCATTTTCTTTTACTCCTAGTAATCCCTTGAGTCTTAGGTGCATTGTCGCCATCTTCGGTTATCCTGAACCCTGTTCTTTTATTGTCATTTCTCCTCACTAAAGTCTTCTCATTTTCTTTTACTCTAGTAATCCCTTGAGTCTTAGGTGCATTGTCGCCATCTTCGGTTATCCTGAACCCTGTTCTTTTATTGTCATTTCTCCTCACTAAAGTCTTCTCATTTTCTTTTACTCCTAGTAATCCCTTGAGTCTTAGGTGCATTGTCGCCATCTTCTATTATCTGAACCCTGTTCTTTTATTGTCATTTCTCCTCACTAATGCCTTCTCATTTTCTTTTACTCTAGTAATCCCTTGAGTCTTAGGTGCATTGTCGCCATCTTCTATTATCCTGAACCCTGTTCTTTTATTGTCATTTCTCTCACTAAAGTCTTCTCATTTTCTTTTACTCCTAGTAATCCCTTGAGTCTTAGGTGCATTGTCGCCATCTTCTATTATCCTGAAACCTGTTCTTTTATTGTCATTTCTCCTCACTAATGCCTTCTCATTTCTTTTACTCCTAGTAATCCCTTGAGTCTTAGGTGCATTGTCGCCATCTTCTATTATCCTGAACCCTGTTCTTTTATTGTCATTCTCCCTCACTAATGCCTTCTCATTTTTCTTTTACTCCTAGTAATCCCTTGAGTCTTAGGTGCATTGTCGCCATCTTCTATTATCCTGAACCCTGTTCTTTTATTGTCATTTCTCCTCACTAATGCCTTCTCATTTTCTTTTACTCCTAGTAATCCCTTGAGTCTTAGGTGCATTGTCACCATCTTCTATTATCCTGAACCCTGTTCTTTTATTGTCATTTCTCCTCACTAAAGTCTTCTCATTTTTCTTTTTTACTCCTAGTAATCACTTGAGTCTTAGGTGCATTGTCGCCATCTTCGGTTATCCTGAACCCTGTTCTTTTATTGTCATTTCTCCTCACTAAAGTCTTCTCATTTTTCTTTTACTCCTAGTAATCCCTTGAGTCTTAGGTGCATTGTCGCCATCTTCTATTATCCTGAACCCTGTTCTTTTATTGTCATTTCTCCTCACTAATGCCTTCTCATTTCTTTTACTCCTAGTAATCCCTTGAGTCTTAGGTGCATTGTCGCCATCTTCTATTATCCTGAACCCTGTTCTTTTATTGTCATTTCTCCTCACTAATGCCTTCTCATTTTCTTTTACTCCTAGTAATCCCTTGAGTCTTAGGTGCATTGTCGCCATCTTCTATTATCCTGAACCCTGTTCTTTTATTGTCATTTCTCCTCACTAAAGTCTTCTCATTTTCTTTTACTCCTAGTAATCCCTTGAGTCTTAGGTGCATTGTCGCCATCTTCGGTTATCCTGAACCCTGTTCTTTTATTGTCATTTCTCCTCACTAAAGTCTTCTCATTTTCTTTTTACTCTAGTTAATCCCTTGAGTCTTAGGTGCATTGTCGCCATCTTCTATTATCCTGAACCCTGTTCTTTTATTGTCATTTCTCCTCACTAATGCCTTCTCATTTTCTTTTACTCCTAGTAATCCCTTGAGTCTTAGGTGCATTGTCGCCATCTTCTATTATCCTGAACCCTGTTCTTTTATTGTCATTTCTCCTCACTAATGCCTTCTCATTTTCTTTTACTCCTAGTAATCCCTTGAGTCTTAGGTGCATTGTCGCCATCTTCTATTATCCTGAACCCTGTTCTTTTATTGTCATTCTCCTCACTAAAGTCTTCTCATTTTCTTTTACTCCTAGTAATCCCTTGAGTCTTAGGTGCATTGTCGCCATCTTCTATTATCCTGAACCCTGTTCTTTTATTGTCATTTCTCCTCACTAATGCCTTCTCATTTTCTTTTACTCCTAGTAATCCCTTGAGTCTTAGGTGCATTGTCGCCATCTTCTATTATCCTGAACCCTGTTCTTTTATTGTCATTTCTCCTCACTAATGCCTTCTCATTTTCTTTTACTCCTAGTAATCCCTTGAGTCTTAGGTGCATTGTCGCCATCTTCGGTTATCCTGAACCCTGTTCTTTTATTGTCATTTCTCCTCACTAAAGTCTTCTCATTTTCTTTTACTCCTAGTAATCGCTTGAGTCTTAGGTGCATTGTCGCCATCTTCGGTTATCTGAACCCTGTTCTTTTATTGTCATTTCTCCTCACTAAAGTCTTCTCATTTTCTTTTTTACTCCTAGTAATCCCTTGAGTCTTAGGTGCATTGTCGCCATCTTCGGTTATCCTGAACCCTGTTCTTTTATTGTCATTTCTCCTCCACTAAAGTCTTCTCATTTTCTTTTACTCCTAGTAATCCCTTGAGTCTTAGGTGCATTGTCGCCAATCTTCGGTTATCCTGAACCCTGTTCTTTTATTGTCATTTCTCCTCACTAAAGTCTTCTCATTTTCTTTTACTCCTAGTAATCCCTTGAGTCTTAGGTGCATTGTCGCCATCTTCGGTTATCCTGAACCCTGTTCTTTTATTGTCATTTCTCCTCACTAAAGTCTTCTCATTTTCTTTTACTCCTAGTAATCCCTTGAGTCTTAGGTGCATTGTCGCCATCTTCGGTTATCCTGAACCCTGTTCTTTTATTGTCATTTCTCCTCACTAAAGTCTTCTCATTTTTTCTTTTACTCCTAGTAATCCCTTGAGTCTTAGGTGCATTGTCGCCATCTTCGGTTATCCTGAACCCTGTTCTTTTATTGTCATTTCTCCTCACTAATGCCTTCTCATTTTCTTTTACTCCTAGTAATCCCTTGAGTCTTAGTGGCATTGTCGCCATCTTCTATTATCCTGAACCCTGTTCTTTTATTGTCATTTCTCCTCACTAATGCCTTCTCATTTTCTTTTACTCCTAGTAATCCTTGAGTCTTAGGTGCATTGTCGCCATCTTCTATTATCCTGAACCCTGTTCTTTTATTGTCATTTCTCCTCACTAATGCCTTCTCATTTTCTTTTACTCCTAGTAATCCCTTGAGTCTTAGAGTGGCATTATCGCCATCTTCTATTATCCTGAACCCTGTTCTTTTAATGTCATTTCTCCTCACTAAAAGTCTTCTCATTTTCTTTTACTCCTAGTAATCCCTTGAGTCTTAGGTGCATTGTCGCCATCTTCTATTATCCTGAACCCTGTTCTTTTATTGTCATTCTCCTCACTAATGCCTTCTCATTTTCTTTTACTCCTAGTAATCCCTTGAGTCTTAGGTGCATTGTCGCCATCTTCAGTTATCCTGAACCCTGTTCTTTTATTGTCATTTCTCCTCACTAAAGTCTTCTCATTTCTTTTTTACTCCTAGCTAATCCCTTGAGTCTTAGAATTTTCATGTCGCCATCTTCTGTTATCCTGAACCCTGTTCTTTTGTCATTTCTCCTCACTAAAGTCTTCTCATTTTCTTTTACTCCTAGTAATCCCTTGAGTCTTAGGTGCATTGTCGCCATCTTCTATTATCCTGAACCCTGTTCTTTTATTGTCATTTCTCTCACTAAGAAATGCTTCTCATTTTCTTTTACTCCTAGTAATCCCTTAGTCTTGGTGCGTTGTAACCATCTTCTGTTATCTGAACCCTGTTCTTTTATTGTCATTTCTCCTCACTAAAGTCTTCTCATTTTCTTTTACTCCTAGTAATCCCTTGAGTCTTAGGTGCATTGTCGCCATCTTCGGTTATCCTGAACCCTGTTCTTTTATTGTCATTCTCCTCACTAAAGTCTTCTCCATTTTCTTTTACTCCTAGTAATCCCTTGAGTCTTAGGTGCATTGTCGCCATCTTCTGTTATCCTGAACCCTGTTCTTTTATTGTCATTTTCTCCTCACTAAGTCTTCTCATTTTTCTTTACTCCTAGTAATCCCTTGAGTCTTAGGTGCATTGTCGCCATCTTCTATTATCCTGAACCCTGTTCTTTTATTGTCATTTCTCCTCACTAATGCCTTCTCATTTTCTTTTACTCCTAGTAATCCCTTGAGTCTTAGGTGCATTTATTTGTATACTGATTTATCCTGGGCCCCTGTTCTTTTCTTCTCCTTCTCCTCACTAAAGTCTTCTCATTTTCTTTTACTCCTAGTAATCACTTGAGTCTTAGGTCACATTGTCGCCATCTTCTATTATCCTGAACCCTGTTCTTTTATTGTCATTTCTCCTCACTAAAGTCTTCTCATTTTCTTTTACTCCTAGTAATCCTTGAGTCTTAAGTGCATTGTCGCCATCTTCTATTATCCTGAACCCTGTTCTTTTATTGTCATTCTCCTCACTAATGCCTTCTCATTTTCTTTTACTCCTAGTAATCCCTTGAGTCTTAGGTGCATTGTCGCCATCTTCTATTATCCTGAACCCTGTTCTTTTTATTGTCATTTCTCCTCACTAAAGTCTTCTCATTTTCTTTTACTCCTAGTAATCACTTGAGTCTTGGGTGCATTGTCGCCATCTTCTATTATCCTGAACCCTGTTCTTTTATTGTCATTTCTCCTCACTAAAGTCTTCTCATTTTCTTTTACTCCTAGTAATCCCTTGAGTCTTAGGTGCATTGTCGCCATCTTCTATTATCCTGAACCCTGTTCTTTTATTGTATTTCTCCTCACTAATGCCTTCTCATTTTTTCTTTTACTCCTAGTAATCCCTTGAGTCTTAGGTGCATTGTCGCCATCTTCGGTTATCCTGAACCCTGTTCTTTTATTGTCATTTCTCCTCACTAAAGTCTTCTCATTTTCTTTTACTCCTAGTAATCCCTTGAGTCTTAGGTGCATTGTCGCCATCTTCTATTATCCTGAGCCCTGTTCTTTTATTGTCATTTCTCCTCACTAAAGTCTTCTCATTTCTTTTACTCCTAGTAATCCCTTGAGTCTTAGGTGCATTGTCGCCATCTTCTATTATCCTGAACCCTGTTCTTTTATTGTCATTTCTCTCACTAATGCCTTCTCATTTTTCTTTTACTCCTAGTAATCCCTTGAGTCTTAGGTGCATTGTCGCCATCTTCTATTATCCTGAACCCTGTTCTTTTATTGTCATTTATCCTCACTAAAGTCTTCTC
>JBBBDQ010027816.1:0-23304 GCA_037127315.1 Ascarosepion bandense | reverse complement strand
CATTGCCATTGATTTTTACTATAGGAATGCATTGCCAATGATTTTTACTATAGGAATGCATGCCAATGATTTTATAATAATGCATTGCCAATGATTTTTTTACTATAGGAATTCATTGCCAATGATTTTAACTATAGGAATGCATTGCCAATGATTTTTACTATAAGAATGCATTGACAATGGTTTTTACTATAGGAATGCATTGCCAATGATTTTTACTATAAGAATGCATTGCCATCGATTTTACTATAGGAATGCATTGCCAATGATTTTACTATAAGAATGCATTGACAATGATTTTTATAAAAGGAATGCATTGCCAATGATTTTTACTATAAGAATGCATTGCCATTGATTTTACTATAAGAATGCATTTGCCAATGATTTTTACTATAAGAATGCATTGCCAATGATTTTACTGGTATAGGAAAGCATTGCCCAATGATTTTACTATAGGAATGCATTGCCAATGATTTTTACTATAAGAATGCATTGCCATTGATTTTTACTATAAGAATGCATTGCCAATGATTTTTACTATAGGAATGCATTGCATTGATTTTTACTATATAAAGAATACATTGCCAATGATTTTTACTATAAGAATGCATTGCCAATGATTTTTACTATAGGAATTCATTGCCAATGATTTTACTATAGGGAATGCATTGCCATTGATTTTACTATGAATGCATTGCCATTGATTTTACTATAGAATGCATTGCCAATGATTTTTACTATAAGAATGCATTGACAATGATTTTACTATAGGAATACATTGCCAATGATTTTACTATAAGAATGCATTGCCAAGGATTTTTACTATAGGAATGCATTGCCAATGATTTTTACTATAGGAATGCATTGCCATTGATTTTTACTATAGGAATGCATTGCCAATGATTTTACTATGGAATGCATTGCCAATGATTTTTACTATAGGAATTCATTGCCAATGATTTTTACTATAGGAATGCATTGCCATTGATTTTTACTATAGGAATGCATTGCGAATGATTTTTACTATAGGAATGCATTGCCAATGATTTACACTATAAGAATGCATTGCCAATGATTTTTACTATAGGAATTCATTGCCAATGATTTTTACTATAGGAATGCATTGCCATTGATTTTACTATAGGAATGCATTGCCATTGATTTTACTATAAGAATGCATTGCCAATGATTTTTACTATAGGAATGCATTGCCATTGATTTTTACTATAGGAATGCATTGCCAATGATTTTACTATTAGAATGCATTGACAATGATTTTTACTATGGAATGCATTGCCAATGATTTTTTACTATAGAATTCATTGCCATTGATTTTTACTACATGAATGCATTGCCAATGATTTTTACTATAAGAATGCATTGACAATGATTTTTATAAGGAATGCATTGCCAATGATTTTTACTATAAGAATGCATTGCCATTGATTTTTGCTATAAAATGCATTGCCAATGATTTTTACTATAAGAATGCATTGCCAATGATTTTTACTATAGAATGCATTGCCAATGATTTTTATAGGAATGCATTGCCAATGATTTTTACTATAAGAATGCATTGCCATTGATTTTTACTATAAGAATGCATTGCCAATGATTTTTACTATAGGAATGCATTCCATTGATTTTACTATAAGAATGCATTGCCAATGATTTTTACTATAAGAATGCATTGACAATGATTTTTATAAAGGAATGCTGCCAATGATTTTTACTATAGGAATGGTGCCAATGATTTTTACTATAGGAATGCATTCCATTGATTTTTTTACTATAAGAATGCATTGCAATGATTTTTTTTACTATAAGAATGCATTGACAATGATTTCTATAGGAATGCATTGCCAATGATTTTTACTATAGAATGCATTTGCCATTGATATTTACTATAGGAATGCATTGCCAATGATTTTTACTATAAGAATGCATTGACAATGATTTTACTAAAGGAATGCATTGCCAATGATTTTTTACTATAAGAATGCATTGCCATTGATTTTTACTATAAGAATGCATTGCCAATGATTTTACTATAAGAATGCATTGCCAATGATTTTCACTATAAGGAATGCATTGCCAATGATTTTACTATAGGAATGCATTGCCAATGATTTATACTATAAGAATGCATTGCCATTGATTTTTACTATAGAATGCATTGCCATTGATTTTTACTATAAGAATGCATTGCCAATGATTTTTACTATAGGAATGCATTCATTGATTTTACTATAAGAATGCATTGCCAATGATTTTTACTATAAGAATGCATTGCCATTGATTTTTCCTATAAGAATGCATTGCCAATGATTTTTACTATAGGGAATGCATTCCATTGATTTTACTATAAGAATGCATTGCCAATTTTACTATAAGAATGCATTGCAATGATTTTACTATAGGAATTCATTGCCAATGATTTTACTATAGGGAATGCATTCCATTGATTTTACTATAAGAATGCATTGCCAATGATTTTTACTATAGATACATTGCCAATGATTTTTTTTACTATAGGAATGCATTGCCATTGATTTTTACTATAAGAATGCATTGATTTTACTATAGGAATGCATTCCATTGATTTACTATAAGAATGCATTGCCAGTTTTCTATAGGAATTCATTGCCAATGATTTTTACTATAGGAATGCATTCCATTGATTTTACTATAAGAATGCATTGCCAATGATTTTTACTATAAGAATGCATTGCCAATGATTTTTACTATAAAATCATTGCCATTGATTTTTACTATAAGAATGCATTGCCAATGATTTTTACTATAGGAATGCATTCCATTGATTTTTACTATAAGAATGCATTGCCAATGATTTTTACTATAAGAATGCATTGCCAATGATTTTTATAGGAATTCATTATAATGATTTTTACTATAGGAATACATTTCAGTGGATTTTTACTATAAGAATGCATTGCCAATGATTTTTACTATAAGAATGCATTGCATTGATTTTAATATAAGAATGCATTGCCAATGATTTTACTATAAGAATGCATTGCCAATGATTTTTACTATAAGAATGTATTGCCAATGATTTTTACTATAAGAATGCATTGCCAATGATTTTTAGTATAAGAATGCATTGCAATGATTTTACTATAAAGAATGCATTTGCCAATGATTTTTACTATAAGAATGCATTGCCAATGATTTTTAGTATAAGAATGCATTGCCAATGATTTTTACTATAAGAATGCATTGCCAATGATTTTACTATAAGAATGCATTGCCAATGATTTTACTATAAGAATGCATTGCCAATGATTTTTACTATAAGAATGCATTGCCAATGATTTTTACTATAAGAATGCATTGCCAATGATTTTTACCTAAAGAATGCATTGCCAATGATTTTTACTATAAGAATGCATTGCCCAATGATTTTACTATAAGAATGCATTGCCAATGATTTTTACTATAAGAATGCATTGCCAATGATTTTTAGTATATGAATGCATTTACCAATGATTTTACTATAAGAATGGATTGCCAATGATTTTTAGTATATGAATGCATTGCCAATGATTTTTACTATAAGAATGGATTGCCAATGATTTTTACTATAGGAATGCATTGCCATTGATTTTTACTATAAGAATGCATTGCCAATGATTTTTACTATAGGAATGCATTCCATTGATTTTTACTATAAGAATGCATTGCCAATGATTTTTATAGAGATTCCATTGCCAATGATTTTACTATAGGAATGCATTCCATTGATTTTTACTATAAGAATGCATTGTAGTTACTATAAGAATGCATTGCCAATGATTTTTACTATGAAATGCATTGCCATTGATTTTACTATAAAATGCTTTGCCAATGATTTTTACTATAGGAATGCATTCCATTGATTTACTATGAGAATGCATTGCCAATGATTTTACTATAAGAATGCATTGCCAATGATTTTTACTATAGGAATTCATTGCCAATGATTTTTACTATAGGGAATGCATTCATTGATTTTTACTATAAGAATGCATTGCCAATGATTTTTACTATAAGAATGCATTGCCATTGATTTTACTATAAGAATGCATTGCCAATGATTTTTACTATAAGAATGCATTGCCAATGATTTTACTATAAGTGCATTGCCAATGATTTTTACTATAAGAATGCATTGCCAATGATTTTTAGTATAAGAATGCATTGCCAATGATTTTTAGTATAAAATGCATTGCCAATGATTTACTATAAGAATGCATTGCCAATGATTTTTAGTATAAGAATGCATTGCCAATGATTTTTACTATAAGAATGCATTGCCAATGATTTTTTTACTATAAGAATGCATTGCCAATGATTTTTACTATAAGAATGCATTGCCAATGATTTTACTATAGATGCATTGCCAATGATTTTACTATAGAGAATGCATTGCCAATGATTTTTACTATCAAGAATGCATTGCCAATGATTTTTACTATAAAGAATGCATTGCCAATGATTTTTACTATAGATACATTGCCAATGATTTTTACTATAAGAATGGATTGCCAATGATTTTTTAGTATATGAGATACATTATAATTTTTACTATAAGAATGGATTGCCAATGATTTTACTATGAAATGCATTGCCAATGATTTTACTATAAGAATGCATTCCATTGATTTTTACTATAAGAGAATGCATTGCCAATGATTTTTACTATAAGAATGCATTGCCATTGATTTTTACTATAAGAATGCATTGCCAATGATTTTACTATAAGAATGCATTTTTGATTTTTACTATAAGAATGCATTGCCAATGATTTTTACTATAAGAATGCATTGCCAATGATTTTTACTATAAGGAATGCATTGCCAATGATTTTTACTACTAAGAATGCATTGCCAATGATTTTACTATAAAATTGTTGCCAATGATTTTTACTATAAGAATGCATTGCCAATGATTTTTACTATAAGAATGCATTGCCAATGATTTTACTATAAGAATGCATTGCCAATGATTTTTACTATAAGAATGCATTGCAATGATTTTTACTATAAGAATGGTACAGCTGATTTTTACTATCGAATTCATTTAATGATTTTTACTATAGGAATGCATTCCATTGATTTTTACTATAAGAATGCATTGCCAATGATTTTACTATAAGAATGCATTGCCATTGATTTTTACTATAAGAATGCATTGCCAATGATTTTTACTATAGAATGTATTGCCAATGATTTTACTATAAGAATGCATTGCCAATGATTTTTACTATAAGAATGCATTGCCAATGATTTTACTATAAGAATGCATTGCCAATAATTTTTTTATAAGAATGCATTGCCAATGATTTTTATAAGAATGCATTGCCAATGATTTTTACTATAAGAATGCATTGCCAATGATTTTTACTATAAGAATGCATTGCCAATGATTTTTACTATAGAATGCATTGCCAATGATTTTTACTATAAGAATTGCATTGCCAATGATTTTTACTATAGGAATGCATTGCCAATGATTTTTACTATAAAGAATGCATTGCAATGATTTTTACTATAAGAATGCATTGCCAATGATTTTTACTATAGAATGCATTGCCAATGATTTTTACTATAGAGAATGCATTGCCAATGATTTTTATAAGAATGCATTGCCAATGATTTTTACTATAGGAATGCATTGCCAATGATTTTTACTATAAGAATGCATTGCCAATGATTTTTACTATAAGAATGCATTGCCAATGATTTTTACTATAAGAATGCATTACACCAATGATTTTTACTATGGAATACGTACCAATGATTTTTACTATAAGAATGCATTGCCAATGATTTTTACTATAGAGAATGCATTGCCAATGATTTTACTATAAGAATGCATTGCCAATGATTTTTACTATAGGAATGCATTGCCAATGATTTTTACTATAAGAATGCATTGCCAATGATTTTTACTATGGGGAATGCATTGCCAATGATTTTTGCCTATAAGAATGCATTGCCAATGATTTTTACTATAAGAATGCATTGCCAATGATTTTTACTATAGGAATGCATTGCCATTGATTTTTACTATAAGAATGCATTGCCAATGATTTTTACTATAAGAATGCATTCATTGATTTTGCTATAAGAATGCATTGCCAATGATTTTAGTATAAGAATGCATTGCCATTGATTTTTATGAGAATGCATTGCCAATGATTTTACTATAAGAATGCATTGCCAATGATTTTTACTATAAAGATGCATTTATGACAGTTTTACTATAAGAATGCGACAACAATGATTTTTACTATAGAATGCATTGCCAATGATTTTATAAGAATGCATTGCCAATGATTTTAGTATGAGAATGCATTGCCAATGATTTTTATATAAGAATGTTGCAATGATTTTTACTATAGGAATTCATTGCCAATGATTTTTACTATAGAAAATGCATTCCATTGATTTTTACTATAAGAATGCATTGCCAATGATTTTTACTATAGAATGCGTGCCAATGATTTTACTATAAGAATGCATTGCCAATGATTTTACTATAAGAATGCATTGCCAATGATTTTTACTATCAAAATTCATTGCCAATGATTTTTACTATAGGGAATGCATTCATTAGTTTTTACTATAAGAATGCATTGCCATTGATTTTTACTATAAGAATGCATTGCCAATGATTTTTACTATAAGAATGCATTGCCAATGATTTTTACTATAAGAATGCATTATGATTTTTACTATAAGAATGCATTGCCAATGATTTTTACTATAAGAATGCAATTACCAATAATTTTTACTACTATAAGAATGCATTGCCAATGATTTTTACTATAAGAATGCATTGCCAGTTTTACTAGAATGCATTGCCAATGATTTTACTATAGAGGAATGGATTACCAATGATTTTTACTATAAGAATGCATTCCATTGATTTTTATAAGAATACGTGACAGTTTTTACTATAGAATGCATTGCCATTGATTTTTACTATAAGAATGCATTGCCAATGATTTTGCTATAAAGAATGTCATTGCCAATGATTTTTTACTATAGGAATGCATTGCCAGCCAGTTTTTATTATAAAGAGTAGCTGCCAGTAGTTTTTACTATAAGAATGCATTGCCAATGATTTTTACTATAAGAGAATGCATTGCCAATGATTTTTACTATAAGAATGCATTTATGATTTTTACTATAAGAATGCATTGCCAATGATTTTTATAGGAATGCATTCCATTGATTTTACTATAAGAATGCATTGCCAATGATTTTTACTATAGAATGCATTGCCATTGATTTTTACTATAAGAATGCATTGCCAATGATTTTTACTATAGAATAAAACATGATTTTACTATAAGAATGCGGTACTAATGATTTTTACTATAAGAATGCGTACCAATGATTTTTACTATAAAATGCATTGTTAATAATTTTTACTATAAGAATGCATTGCCAATGATTTTTACTATAAAATGCATTGCCAATGATTTTTACTATAAGAAATGCATTCCATTGATTTTTACTATAAGAATGCATTGCCAATGATTTTTACTATAAGAATGCATTGCCAATGATTTTACTATAAGAATGCATTGCCAATGATTTTTACTATAAGAATGCATTGCCAATGATTTTTACTATAGGAATGCATTGCCAATGATTTTTACTATAAGAATGCATTGCCAATGATTTTACTATAGGAATGCATTGCCAATGATTTTTACTATAAGAATGCATTGCCAATGATTTTTACCATAAAGAATGTTGCCAGTTTTTTACTATAAGAATGCATTGCCAATGATTTTTACTATAGGAATGCATTACCAATGATTTTTACTATAAGAATGCATTGCCAATGATTTTATAGAATGCATTGCCAATGATTTTTACTACAGGAATGCATTGCCAATGATTTTTTACTATAGGAATGCATTGACAAGGATTTTACTACAGGAGTAGTTTAACAGTAGTTTTTACTATAGAATGCATTGCCATTGATTTTTACTACAGGAATGCATTGCCAATGATTTTTACTACAGAATGCATTGCCAATGATTTTTACTACAGGAATGCATTGTCAATGATTTTTACTATAGGAATGCATTGTCAATGATTTTTACTACAGGAATGCATTGCCAATGATTTTACTATAGGAATGCATTGCCATTTGATTTTTATTATAGGAATACATTGCAGTGATTTTATAGGAATGCATTGCCAATGATTTTATAAGAATGCATTGACAATGATTTTTACTATAAGAATGCATTACCAATGATTTTACTATAAGAATGCATTGGCAATGATTTTTACTATAGGAATGCATTGCCAATGATTTTTACTATAGGAATGCATTGCCATTGATTTTTACTATAGGAATGCATTGCCAATGATTTTTAATATGGGAATGCATTGCCAATGATTTTGCTATAGAAATGCATTGCCAATGGTTTATATGAATGCATTGCCAATGATTTTTACTATAGGTTCATTGCCAATGATTTTTACTATAGGAATGCGTGCCATTGATTTTTAGTATAGGAATGCATTGCCAATGATTTTTACTATAGGAATGCATTGCCAATGATTTTTTACTATAATAATGCATTGCCAATGATTTTTACTATAGGAATTCATTGCCAATGATTTTAACTATAGGAATGCATTGCCAATGATTTTTATAAGAATGCATTGACAATGATTTTTACTATAGAATGCATTGCCAATGATTTTTACTATAAGAATGCATTGCCATCGATTTTTACTATAGGAATGCATTGCCAATGATTTTACTATAAGAATGCATTGACAATGATTTTCACTAAAGGAATGCATTGCCAATGATTTTTACTATAAGAATGCATTGCCATTGATTTTTACTATAAGAATGCATTGCCAATGATTTTACTATAAGAATGCATTGCCAATGATTTTTACTATAGGAAAGCATTGCTAATGATTTTTACTATAGGAATGCATTGCCAATGATTTTTACTATAAGAATGCATTGCCATTGATTTTTACTATAAGAATGCATTGCCAATGATTTTTACTATGGGAATGCATTCCATTGATTTTTATATAAGAATACATTGCCAATGATTTTTACTATAAGAATGCATTGCCAATGATTTTTACTATAGGAATTCATTGCCAATGATTTTTACTATAGGAATGCATTGCCATTGATTTTTGCACTATAGGAATGCATTGCCATTGATTTTTACTATAGGAATGCATTGCCAATGATTTCCACTATAAGAATGCATTGACAATGATTTTTACTATAGGAATGCATTGTGATTTTTATAAGAATGCATTGCCAAGGATTTTTACTATAGGAATGCATTGCCAATTTTTACTATAGAATGCATTGCCATTGATTTTTACTATAGGAATGCATTGCCAATGATTTTTACTATAGGAATGCATTGCCAATGATTTTACTATAGGAATTCATTGTAATGATTTTTACTATAGGAATGCATTGCATTGATTTTACTATAGGAATGCATTGCGAATGATTTTTACTATAGGAATGCATTGCCAATGATTTTTACTATAAGAATGCATTGCCAATGATTTTTTTACTATAAGGAATTCATTATAATGATTTTACTATAGGAATGCATTGCCATTGATTTTTACTATAGGAATGCATTGCCATTGATTTTTACTATAAGAATGCATTGCCAATGATTTTTACTATAGGAATGCATTGCCATTGATTTTACTATAGGAATGCATTGCCAATGATTTTTACTATTAGAATGCATTGACAATGATTTTACTATAGGAATGCATTGCCAATGATTTTTACTATAAGAATTCATTGCCATTGATTTTTACTACATGAATGCATTGCCAATGATTTTTACTATAGAGATACATTGACAATGATTTTTACTAAAGAGATACATTGCCAATGATTTTTACTATAAGAATGCATTGCCATTGATTTTTTACTATAAAATGCATTTTAATGATTTTTACTATAAGAATGCATTGCCAATGATTTTACTATAGGAATGCATTGCCAATGATTTTTACTATAGGAATGCATTGCCAATGATTTTTACTATAAGAATGCATTGCCATTGATTTTTACTATAAGAATGCATTGCCAATGATTTTTACTATAGAATGCATTCATTGATTTTTACTATAAGAATGCATTGCCAATGATTTTTACTATAAGAATGCATTGACAATGATTTTTACTAAAGGAGATACATTGCCAATGATTTTACTATAGGAATGAATTGCAGCTGATTTTTTACTATAGGAATGCATTCCATTGATTTTTACTATAAGAATGCATTGCCAATGATTTCTACTATAAGAATGCATTGACAATGATTTTATATAGGAATGCATT
Source organism: Ascarosepion bandense (assembly GCA_037127315.1). Classification (NCBI taxonomy): domain Eukaryota; kingdom Metazoa; phylum Mollusca; class Cephalopoda; order Sepiida; family Sepiidae; genus Ascarosepion; species Ascarosepion bandense. The sequence goes on along the minus strand of JBBBDQ010027816.1, from coordinate 12,921 downwards.
GCCAATGATTTTTACTATAAGAATGCATTGCCATTGATATTTACTATAGGAATGCATTGCCAATGATTTTTACTATAAGAATGCATTGACAATGATTTTACTAAAGGAATGCATTGCCAATGATTTTTACTATAAGAATGCATTTGTATTGTGGATTTTTACTATAAAGAATGCATTGCCAATGATTTTTACTATAAGAATGCATTGCCAATGATTTCACTATAGGAATGCATTGCAATGATTTTTACTATAGGAATGCATTGCCAATGATTTATACTATAGAATGCATTATTTAGATTTTTACTATAAGAATACATTGCCATTGATTTTTACTATAAGAATGCATTGCCAATGATTTTTACTATGAGAATGCATTCCATTGATTTTTACTATAAGAATGCATTGCCAATGATTTTTACTATAAGAATGCATTGCCATTGATTTTTCCTATAAGAATGCATTGCAATGATTTTTACTATAAAGGAATACATTCCATTGATTTTTACTATAAGAATGCATTGCCAATGATTTTTACTATAAGAATGCATTGCCAATGATTTTTACTATAGGAATTCATTGCCAATGATTTTACTATAGGAATGCATTCCATTGATTTTTACTATAAGGAATGCATTGCCAATGATTTTACTATAGAATGCATTGCCAGTTTTTACTATAGGAATGCATTGCCATTGATTTTTACTATAAGAATGCATTGCCAATGATTTTTACTATAGGAATGCATTCCATTGATTTTTACTATAAGAATGCATTGCCAATGATTTTACTATAGGAATTCATTGCCAATGATTTTTACTATAGGAATGCATTCCATTGATTTTTACTATAAGAATGCATTGCCAATGATTTTACTATAAGAATGCATTGTATAATGATTTTTACTATAAGAATGCATTGCCATTGATTTTTACTATAAGAATGCATTGCCAATGATTTTTACTATAGGAATGCATTCCATTGATTTTTACTATAAGAATGCATTGCCAATGATTTTTACTATAAGAATGCATTGCCAATGATTTTTACTATAAATTCATTGCCAATGATTTTTATATGAGAATGCATTCCATTGATTTTTACCTATGAAGAATGCATTGCCAATGATTTTACTATAGAATGCATTGCCATTGATTTTTAATATAAAGATACATTGCCAATGATTTTTACTATAAGAATGCATTGCCAATGATTTTTACTATAAGAGAATGCATTGCCAATGATTTTTACTATAAGAATGCATTGCCAATGATTTTTAGTATAAGAATGCATTGCCAATGATTTTTACTATAAAATTTTTGTGCAATGATTTTTACTATAAGAATGTTGCCAATGATTTTTAGTATAAGAATGCATTGCCAATGATTTTACTATAAGAATGCATTGCCAATGATTTTTACTATAAAGAATGCATTGCCAATGATTTTTTTTACTATAAGAATGCATTGCCAATGATTTTACTATAAGAATGCATTGCCAATGATTTTTACTATAAGAATGCATTGCCAGTAAGTTTTACTATAAGAATGCATTGACACCAGTGATTTTTACTATAAGAATGCATTGCCAATGATTTTTACTGTAGAATGCATTGCCAGTTTTTACTATAAGAATGCATTGCCAATGATTTTTAGTATATGAATGCATTGCCAGTTTTTACTATAAGAATGGATTGCCAATGATTTTTAGTATATGAATGCATTGCCAATGATTTTACTATAAGAATGGATTGCCAATGATTTTTACCTATGGGAATGCCATTGCCATTGATTTTTACTATAAGAATGCATTGCCAATGATTTTTACTATAAGAATGCATTCCATTGATTGCTACTATAAGAATGCATTGCCAATGATTTTTACTATAGGAATTCATTGCCAATGATTTTACTATAAAGATACATTCCATTGATTTTTACTATAAGAATGCATTGCCAATGATTTTTACTATAAGAATGCATTGCCAATGATTTTTACTATAAGAATGCATTGCCATTCATTGATTTTTACTATAAGAATAATTGCCAATGATTTTTACTATAGGAATGCATTCCATTGATTTTACTATAAGAATGCATTGCCAATGATTTTTACTATAAGAATGCATTGCCAATGATTTTTACTATAAGAATTCATTGCCAATGATTTTTACTATAGGAATGCATTCCATTGATTTTTACTATAAGAATGCATTGCCAATGATTTTTACTATAAGAATGCATTGCCATTGATTTTTTACTATAAGAATGCATTGCCAATGATTTTTACTATAAGAATGCATTGCCAATGATTTTTACTATAAGAATACATTGCCAATGATTTTACTATAAAATGCATTGCCAATGATTTTAGTATAAGAATGCATTGCCAATGATTTTTTTAGTATAAAATGCATTGCCAATGATTTTTACTATAAGTGTTGCCAATGATTTTTAGTATAAGAATGCATTGCCAATGATTTTACATAAGAATGCATTGCAATGATTTTTTACTATAAAGATGCATTTGTCAATGATTTTTACTATAAGAATGCATTGCCAATGATTTTTACTATAAGAATGCATTGCCAATGATTTTACTATAAGAATACATTGCCAATGATTTTTACTATAAGAATGCATTGCCAATGATTTTACTATAAGAATGCATTGCCAATGATTTTTACTATAAGAATGCATTACTTATGATTTTTACTATAAGAATGCATTGCCAATGATTTTTAGTATATGAATGCATTGCCAATGATTTTACTATAAGAATGGATTGCCAATGATTTTTAGTATATGAATGCATTACTATTGATTTTTACTGCAAGAATGGATTGCCAATGATTTTTACTATAAGAATGCATTGCCAATGATTTTACTATAAGAATGCATTCCATTGATTTTTACTATAAGAATGCATTGCCAATGATTTTTACTATAAATGTATTGCCATTGATTTTTACTATAAGAATGCATTGCCAATGATTTTACTATAGATACATTGCCATTGATTTTTACTATAAGAATGCATTGCCAATGATTTTTACTATAAAGATACATTTTGATTTTTACTATAAGAATACATTTTTAATGATTTTTACTATAAGAATGCATTGCCAATGATTTTACTATAAGAATGCATTGCCAATGATTTTTACTATAAGAATGCATTGCCAATGATTTTTACTATAAGAATGCATTGCCAATGATTTTTACTATAAGAATGCATTGCCAATGATTTTTGCTATAAGAATGCATTGCCAATGATTTTTACTATAAGAATGCATTGCCAATGATTTTTACTATCGGAATTCATTGCCAATGATTTTTACTATAGGAATGCATTCCATTGATTTTTACTATAAGAATGCATTGCCAATGATTTTTACTATAAGAATGCATTGCCATTGATTTTTACTATAAAGAATGCATTGCGCAATGATTTTTACTATAAGAATGCCATTGCCAATGATTTTTACTATAAAGAATGCATTGCCAATGATTTTTTACTATAAGAATGCATTGCCAATGATTTTTACTATAAGAATGCGACTGCCAATAATTTTACCTATAAGAATGCATTGCCAATGATTTTTACTTATAAGAATGCATTGCCAATGATTTTACTATAAGAATGCATTGCCAATGATTTTTACTATAAGAATGCATTGCAATGATTTTTACTATAAGAATGCATTGCCAATGATTTTTACTATAAGAATGCATTGCCAATGATTTTTACTATGAAATTGCATTGCCAATGATTTTTACTATAGAGAATGCATTGCCAATGATTTTTTTACTATAAAATGCATTGTGGTTTTACTATAGAATGCATTGCCAATGATTTTTACTATAAGAATGCATTGCCAATGATTTTTACTATAAGAATGCATTGCCAATGATTTTTACTATAAGAATGCATTGCCAATGATTTTTACTATAAGAATGCATTGCCAATGATTTTTACTATAAGGAAATGCATTGCCAATGATTTTTACTATAAGAATGCATTGCCAATGATTTTTACTATAGGAATGCATTGCCAATGATTTTTATAAGAATGCATTGCCAATGATTTTTACTATAAGAATGCATTGCCAATGATTTTTACTATAAGAATGCATTGCCAATGATTTTTACTATAGGAATGCATTGCCAATGATTTTTACTATAAGAATGCATTGCCAATGATTTTACTATAGGAATGCATTGCCAATGATTTTTACTATAGGAATGCATTGCTGATTTTTACTATAGAATACATTGCCAATGATTTTTACTATAGGAATGCATTGCCATTGATTTTTACTATAAATCACATTATGACGTTTTTTACTATAAGAATGCATTCCATTGATTTTTTACTATAAAGATAGAGTTGCCAATGATTTTTAGTATAAGGTATTGCCATTGATTTTTGAAATGCATGCCAATGATTTTTACTTATGCGATTAATTTTATCAACGTTTTACTGTAGAATGGCATTGTAATGATTTTATATCAGAATGCTTGCAAAAGAGGTTTTATAAGGGATAATTGCCAGTGATTTTTATTATAGAATGCTTGCCAATGTTTTAGTCATGAATGTATTATAATGATTTTCATATAAGAATGAGTTGCCAATGATTTTTGGTATAAGGAATTAATTGCCAGTCTTTACTTTATAAAGATGCATTGCCCAGTGATTTTTACTGATGATTCATTGCAATTTTTACTATGGAAATGGCATTAAATTGATTTTACTATAGTGCCATGCCATTAGTTTTACTATAAAATTAAATTGCAATGTTTTTATATAGATATTATAATGATTTTTACTACAAATGCATTTGCCAATGATTTTTGCCTATCAGTTCGTGCCAATGATTTCCCGCTGTGCAGATGCATTCATTGATTTTTCACTATGAATGCAACGTAATTGATTTTTATATAGAATGCATTGCCGTCTTTGCTGGAATGCATTTGATAGTTTTGTATAAAATATATTTCAATGATTTTTTATATGAATGTATTGCCAACGATTTTTATAAAGATGCATGTAATAATTTTACCTTAAAGATGCATTGCCAATGATTTTACTATAAAGATGGCGCAATGGTTTTACTGCTAAAGTGCATTGCAATGATTTTAGTATAAGAATGGTTATGACGATTTTTATATAAAGAATATGATCCATTGATTTACTATGAATAAACGCACAATGATTTTACTATAGAGCAATTGCATTGATTTCTCCATAAAGAAATGCATTGCCAATGATTTTTACCTATAAGAATGCATTGCCAATGATTTTTACTATAGGAATGCATTGCCAATGATTTTATTGTATAAGAATGCATTGCCAATGATTTTACTATAAGAATGCATTGCCAATGATTTTTACTATAAGAATGCATTGCCAATGATTTTTACTATAAGAATGCATTGCCAATGATTTTTACTATAAGAATGCATTGCCAATGATTTTACTATAGGAATGCATTCCATTGATTTTTACTATAAGAATGCATTGCCAATGATTTTTACTATAAGAATGCATTGCCATTGATTTTTACTATAAGAATGCATTGCAGCTGATTTTTTTACTATAAGAATGCATTGCCAATGATTTTTACTATAAGAATGCATTGCCAATGATTTTTACTATAAGAATGCATTGCCAATGATTTTTACTATAAGAATGCATTGCCAATAATTTTTACTATAAGAATGCATTGCCAATGATTTTTACTATAAGAATGCATTGCCAATGATTTTTACTATAAGAATGCATTCCATTGATTTTACTATAAGAATGTACATTGCCAATGATTTTTACTATAAGAATGCATTGCCAATGATTTTTACTATAAGAATGCATTGCCAATGATTTTTACTATAAGAATGCATTGCCAATGATTTTTACTATAGGAATGCATTGCCAATGATTTTTACTATAAGAATGCATTGCCGTGATTTTACTATAGGAATGCATTGCCAATGATTTTACTATAAGAATGCATTGCCAATGATTTTTACTATAAGAATGCATTTTATGATTTTACTATAAGAATGCATTGCCAATGATTTTTACTATAGGAATGCATTGCCAATGATTTTTACTATAAGAATGCATTGCCAATGATTTTACTATAGGAATGCATTGCCAATGATTTTTACTATAGGAATGCATTGTGCCAATGATTTTTACTATAAGAATGCATTGCCAATGATTTTTACTATAGGAATGCATTTACCATTGATTTTTATATAAGAATGCATTGCCAATGATTTTTACTATAAGAATGCATTCCATTGATTTTTACTATAAGCATGCATTGCCAATGATTTTTAGTATAAGAATGCATTGCCATTGATTTTACTATGAGAATGCATTGCCAATGATTTTATATAAAATGCATTGCCAATGATTTTTACTATAGAATACCATTGCCAATGATTTTTACTATAGGAATGCATTGCCAATGATTTTTACTATAAAGATACATTGCCAATGATTTTTACTATAAGAATGCATTGCCAATGATTTTTAGTATAGAGGTAATGCAATGATTTTTACTTACTATAAGAATGCATTGCCAATGATTTTTAGTATAAAAGTGCATTGCCAATGATTTTTACTATAAGAATGCATTGCCAATGATTTTTACTATAAAGAATGCATTGCCAATGATTTTTACTATAAGAATGCATTTGCCAATGATTTTTACTATAGAATTCATTGTAATGATTTTACTATAGAAATGCATTCCATTGATTTTTACTATAAGAATACATTGCCAATGATTTTTACTATAAGAATGCATTGCCAATGATTTTTACTATAAAATGCATTGCCAATGATTTTTATAAGAATGCATTGCCAATGATTTTTACTATCAGAATTCATTGCCAATGATTTTTACTATAGGAATGCATTCCATTGATTTTTACTATAAGAATGCATTGCCAATGATTTTTACTATAAGAATGCATTGCCATTGATTTTTACTATAAGAATGCATTGCCAATGATTTTACTATAAGAATGCATTGCCAATGATTTTTACTATAGGAATACATTGCCAATAGTTTTTATTATAAGAATGCATTGCCAATGATTTTTACTATAGGAATGCATTTACCAATGATTTTTACTATAAGAATGCATTGCCAATGAATTTTTACTATAGAATGCATTGCCAATGATTTTTACTATAAGAATGCATTGCCAATGATTTTTACTATAAGAATGCATTGCCAATGATTTTTACTATAAGAATGCATTGCCAATGATTTTTACTATAGGAATGCATTGCCAATGATTTTACTATAGGAATGCATTGCCAATGATTTTACTATAAGAATGCATTGCCAATGATTTTTACTATAGGAATGCATTGCCATTGATTTTACTATAAGAATGCATTTGCAATGATTTTACTATAGAGAATGCATTCCATTGATTTTTACTATAAGAATGCATTGCCAATGATTTTTAGTATAAGAATGCATTGCCATTGATTTTTACTATGAATGCATTGCCAATGATTTTTACTATAAGAATGCATTGCCAATGATTTTTACTATAAGAATGCATTGCCAATGATTTTTACTATAAGAATGCATTGCCAATGATTTTTACTATAAGAATGCATTGCCAATGATTTTTACTATAAGAATGCATTGCCAATGATTTTTAGTATAAGAATGCATTGCCAATGATTTTTACTATAAGGAATGCATTGCCAGTTTTTATGTGTAAAGTGTTTTGCAATGATTTTTACTATAAGAATGCATTGCCAATGATTTTTACTATAGAATTCATTGCCAATGATTTTTATAGAAATGCATTCCATTGATTTTTACTATAAGTGCATTGCCAATGATTTTTACTATAAGAATGCATTGCCAATGATTTTTACTATAAGAATGCATTGCCAATGATTTTTACTATAAGAATGCATTGCCAATGATTTTACTATCGGAATTCATTGCCAACAGTTTTTTTTTTTACTATAGAATGCATTCCATTGATTTTTACTATAAGAATGCATTGCCAATGATTTTTACTATAAGAATGCATTGCCATTGATTTTTACTATAAGAATGCATTGCCAATGATTTTTACTATAAGAATGCATTGCCAATGATTTTTTTACTATAAGAATGCATTGCCAATGATTTTACTATAAGAATGCATTGCCAATGATTTTTTACTATAAGAATGCATTACCAATGATTTTACTATAAGAATGCATTGCCAATGATTTTACTATAAGAATGCATTGCCAATGATTTTACTATAGGAATGCATTGCCAATGATTTTTACTATAAGAATGCATTGCCAATGATTTTTATAAGAATGCATTGCCAATGATTTTTACTATAAGAATGCATTGCCAATGATTTTACTATAGGAATCGTACCAATGATTTTTACTATAAGAGAATGCATTGCCAATGATTTTTACTATAGGGAATGCATTGCCAATGATTTTTACTATAAGAATGCATTGCCAATGATTTTACTATAGAATGCATTGCCAATGATTTTTACTATAAGAATGCATTGCCAATGATTTTTACTATAAGAATGCATTGCCAATGATTTTACTATAAGAATGCATTGCCAATGATTTTTACTATAAGAATGCATTGCCAATGATTTTTATTATAAGAATGCATTGCCAATGATTTTTACTATAGGAATGCATTGCACAATGATTTTTACTATAAGAATGCATTGCCAATGATTTTTACTATAAGAATGCATTGCCAATGATTTTACTATAAGAATGCATTGCCAATGATTTTTACTATAAGAATGCATTGCCAATGATTTTTATAGAATGCATTACCAATGATTTTTACTATAAAGATAGGTACCAATGATTTTACTATAGGAATGCATTGCCAATGATTTTTACTATAGAGAATGCATTTTAATGATTTTTACTATAGGAATGCATTGCCAATGATTTTACTATAAGAATGCATTGCCAATGATTTTACTATAGAGAATGCATTGCCAATGATTTTTACTATAAGAATGCATTGCCAATGATTTTTTTACTATAAGAATGCATTGCCAATGATTTTACTATAAGAATACATTCCATTGATTTTTACTATAAGAATGCATTGCCAATGATTTTTAGTATAAGGAATGCATTGCCAATGATTTTTACTATAAGAATGCATTGCCAATGATTTTTACTATAAGAATGCATTGCCAATGATTTTTACTATAAGAATGCATTGCCAATGATTTTTACTATAAGAATGCATTGCCATTGATTTTTATAGAATGCATTGCCAATGATTTTACTATAAGAATGCATTGCACCAATGATTTTTAGTATAAGAATGCATTACCAGTTTTTACTATAAGAATTGCATTGCCAATGATTTTTACTATAGGAATTCATTGCCAATGATTTTTACTATAGAAATGCATTCCATTGATTTTTACTATAAGAATGCATTGCCAATGATTTTACTATAAAATGCATTGCCATTGATTTTACTATAAGAATGCATTGCCAATGATTTTTACTACTATAAGAATGCATGCCAATGATTTTTACTATAGGAATGCATTGCCAAGGATTTTTACTATAGGAATGCATTGCCAATGATTTTTACTATAAGAATGCATTGCAATGATTTTTACTATAAGAATGCATTGCCAATGATTTTACTATAAGTCATTGCAATGATTTTTACTATAAGAATGCATTGCCAATGATTTTTACTATAAGAATGCATTGCCAATGATTTTACTATAAGAATGCATTGCCATTGATTTTTACTATAAGAATGCATTGCCAATGATTTTTACTATAGGAATACATTGCCAATGATTTTTACTATAGGAATACATTGTAATGATTTTTACTATAGGAATGCATTGCCAATGATTTTACTATAGGAATGCATTACAATGATTTTTACTATAAGAATGCATTGCCAAGGATTTTTACTATAGGAATGCATTGCCAATGATTTTTATAAGAATGCATTGCCAATGATTTTTACTATAAGAATGCATTGCCAATGATTGCTATAAGAATGCATTGCCAATGATTTTTACTATAGGAATGCATTGCTGATTTTTTACTATAAGAATGCATTGCCAATGATTTTTACTATAGGAATGCATTGCCAATGATTTTATATAGGAATGCATTGCCAATGATTTTTACTATAGGAATGCATTGCCAATGATTTTTACTATAGGAATGCATTGCCAATGATTTTTACTATAGGAATGCATTGCCAATGATTTTTATATAGGAATACATTGCCAATGATTTTTACTATAAGAATGCATTGCCAATGATTTTTACTATAGGAATGCATTGCCAATGATTTTTACTATAAGAATGCATTGCCAATGATTTTTACTATGAAATGCATTGCCAATGATTTTTACTATAAGAATGCATTTATGATTTTTACTATGGAAATGCATTGCCAATGATTTTTACTATAAGAATGCATTGCCCATGATTTTACTATAGGAATGCATTGCCAATGATTTTTACTATAAGAATGCATTGCCAATGATTTTTACTATAAGAATGCATTGCCAATGATTTTACTATAGGAATACATTGCCAATGATTTTTACTATAAGAATGCATTGCCAATGATTTTTACTATAAGAATGCATTGCCAAGGTTTTTACTATAGGAATGCATTGCCAATGATTTTTACTATAAGAATGCATTGCCAATGATTTTTACTATAAGAATGCATTGCCAATGATTTTTACTATAAGAATGCATTGCCAATAGATTTTTTACTATAGGAATGCATTGCCAATGATTTTTACTATAAGAATGCATTGCCAATGATTTTTACTATAATGAATGCATTGCCAATGATTTTTACTATAAGAATGCATTGCCAATGATTTTTACTATAAGGAATGCATTGCCAATGATTTTTACTATAAGAATGCATTGCCAATGATTTTTACTATAAGAATGCATTGCCAATGATTTTTTACTTATAATGAATGCATTGCCAATGATTTTTACCATATAAGAATGCATTGCCAATGATTTTTTACTATAAGAATGCATTGCCAATGATTTTTACTATATGGAATGTAACAATTGCCAATGATTTTTTAATATAAGAATGCATTGCCAATGATTTTTACTATAAGAATGCATTTGTTAATGATTTTTAGTTTTATAAGAATGCATTGCCAATGATTTTTACTATAATGAATGCATTGCCAATGATTTTTACTATAAGAATGCATTGCCAACATTTTATTTACAAGAATTTTTGCATTGCCAATGATTTTTAAGTAATAAGAATGCATTGCCAATGATTTTTACTATAAGGAATGCATTGCCAATGATTTTTACTTATAAGGAATGCATTGACCAATGATTTTTACTATAAGAATGCATTGCCAATGATTTTTACTATAAGGAATGCATTGTCCAATGATTTTTTACTATAGGAATGCATTGACCAATGATTTTTACTATAAGGAATGCATTGCCTAATGATTTTTACTATAAAGAAATGTATTGCCAATGATTTTTACTATAAGGAATGCATTGCCAATGATTTTTACTATAAGGCAATGCATTGCCAATGATTTTTACTAAGAAGAATGCATTGCCAATGATTTTTACTATAAGAATGCATTGCCAATGATTTTTATTTAGAAATGCATTGCCAATGATTTTTACTATAAGAAATGCATTGCCAATGATTTTTACTATAAGAATGCATTGCCAATGATTTTTACTATAAGAATGCATTGCCAATGATTTTTACTATAAGAATGCATTGCCAATGATTTTTACCTATAAGAATGCATTGCTAATGATTTTTACTATAGGAATGCATTGCCAATGATTTTTACTATAGGAATGCATTGCCAATGATTTTTACTATAGAATGCATTGCCAATGATTTTTACTATAAGAATGCATTGCCAATGATTTTTACTATAAGAATGCATTGCCAATGATTTTTACTATAAGAATGCATTGCCAATGATTTTACTATAAGAATGCATTGCCAATGATTTTTACTATAGGAATGCCATTGCCAATGATTTTACTATAAGAATGCATTGCCAATGATTTTTACTATAAGAATGCATTGCCAATGATTTTTACTATAAGAATGCATTGCCAATGATTTTTACTATAAGAATGCATTGCCAATGATTTTTACTATAAGGAATGCATTGCCAATGATTTTTACTATAGGAATGCATTGCCAATGATTTTTACTATAAGAATGCATTAATGATTTTTAGTATAAAATGCATTGCCAATGATTTTTACTATAAGAATGCATTGCCAATGATTTTTAGTATAAGAATGCATTGCCAATGATTTTTACTATAAGAATGCATTGCCAATGATTTTTAGTATAAGAATGCATTGCCAATGATTTTTACCATAAGAATGCATTGCCAATGATTTTTAGTATAAGAATGCATTGCCAATGATTTTTACTATAAGAATGCATTGCCAATGATTTTTAGTATAAGAATGCCATTGCCAATGATTTTTACTATAAGAATGCATTGCCAATGATTTTTAGTATAAGAATGCATTGCCAATGATTTTACTATAAGAATGCATTGCCAATGATTTTTACTATAAGAATGCATTGCCAATGATTTTTACTATAAGAATGCATTGCCAATGATTTTTACTATAAGAATGCATTGCCAATGATTTTTACTACATGAATGCATTGCCAATGATTTTTACTATAAGAATGCATTGCCAATGATTTTTACTATAAGAATGCATTGCCAATGATTTTTACTATAAGAATGCATTGCCAATGATTTTTACTATAAGAATGCATTGCCAATGATTTTTATTATAAGAATGCATTGCCAATGATTTTTACTATAAGAATGCATTGCCAATTACTTTTGA
>JBBBDQ010027815.1:0-17319 GCA_037127315.1 Ascarosepion bandense | reverse complement strand
CGAGTACCGCTCTCATTGGTCTTGGGCGCCAGGTGCGGACTGGCTCAGCAACTCTGGAGTTTTCTCTCACCTGGCGATTGGCTCGGAATGGTTTGTCGCTCAATGACAAGCGTTTCGCAATGGGCCTGGCGGATTTGCCAGATTGTGAACGTTGCAACCTTGGAATTAAGGAGACGTCGGCGCACGCCTTCTTCCATTGTTCGCGCGTTCGCCCGTTGTGGGCGCGGCCGGCGAGTTGACTGCCTGCATCTCGCCGCGGGAGCTTGTGCTCATTGATCGCGCATACGCTGTGGACAATGTGTCGCCCCGTACTCTGGTGTGAAGCGGATGGTGTTTGCCGCGCATTGGCCACGGCTAGAATGGTGATTTGGATGACGCGTCTGGAGGAAGTCTTGCGGGGAGGTCGTCTTTCGGATCAGATCTATCCGATATTTTGAGCACCAGCTCAAAATGAAGATTAGAACTGAACGGAAACGGCTGCACCCGACAGACTTTAGCAAAAGGTGGATATATGCAGCGAGCCTGGTTCGTGTGACCGGCTAGCCTTGATTTTCTTTTTTAGTTCTGCCAAGTCACATCGGGGTGGATTCCCTCTGAACCCTCCCGCGTTAAGGTTAGCTTTCTTTTGTATACCTAGTTAATGTGAGTGAATGTATTTGTCCTAGCCTGTTCCCGGCTCCATTGCTTTTGTTATGATCCAGTCTGAGATTCCCACTGACCATTGTTATTTTGCCCCGTTTTATTCTCGGCTGGGTCAGCCTTACATATTCTCCAGTCCAATTTATTTTTGTACCCAGCTCCTCCATTCCCCTTAGAAAGAGAGCGCTTGATTTTGTCTCTACAGGCAGAATACAGTGGCCTCTTTAATTACGAGGGTGTGTTTGGGTCTTACTAACATTTTGTATAAATATTCATTTGAAATTGTTTTGTTTTGGGGATTTTTTTGTTTCTTCATACTCCTCCCCATCATATCATCTCATGTACAAATGTTAAAATCTATTTTTGTACTATAATTGTAAATAGTCACAAATTTTTATGTACAAATTTTAAAATCTATTTTTGTAAATAATCACAAATTTTTATGTACATTTGGGGCGTTTTTGTAGGTCCCCGGTATGTTTTTGCGATATTTTGGTGCTAGATAAGTACGAGTGTTGATGGACAAATTCTTATGGTGAATGAGAATCATTGTAACGTATGTATGGGTCGTGAATCTGATTAGCTAGGTATAGGATATAGTAACTGAAGACCACCCCAAGTTTTGTTCCCCTCCCACCTTTCGGCCTTGTGCCATAATTCATGTAAAAATGAATAAATAAAACCAACCCTTTCCCCCAGACTTTGTTTGTAAGGATTTTGTGTTGTGGGAGCTTAGTGGAGCATTTGTTCCTCCGTGTTATTTGTTCGCACTCTGTCTCTCGGACACATTGTTTTCCAGCCCGAGTTTATTGCTCGGGCCAGCGTAAAAGTAGTGGTCTTCGGAACGCGAAACACCGGGAAGCAGTTGTCCACCTCGTGGCATGGCCACGGCCTAGCCACTTCCCCTGTTCGTTGGAAGAGCCTAGTGGGAGGAAGTTGTTCCGCAGTGATATCTGCTCGCACTTTGTCTCTTGGACAACTGATTTCCCAGCCCGGAGTTCATTGCTCGGGCCAGCGTAAAGTAGCGGTTTCCTCGAAAACGCGAAACACCGGAAAGAAGTTGTCCGGTGATCGGTCACTTTTGTGGCATGGCCACAGAAGGACCGGGGGAAGTCGGCACCCCACCACGGCGTCGGTGGGAGACTGGCAACTGTGTGACGCAGACGACGACGACGTCATAGCCCGCACCATGACCGAGTGGGAGAGCATGCTGTTCGGCTCCCCCACACCAGCGGAGGCGGCGGCGGCGGCCACACTGTCAGCAGCGACCGGACCAGCAGCGGCGACTGCACCTGCAGCAGAGACCACCCCAGCAGCGGCGACCGCACCTGCAGCAGCGACCAGACCAGCAGCGGCGACCGCACCTGCGGCAGCGACCACCCCAGCAGCGGCGACTGCACCTGCAGCAGCGACCAATCCAGCAGCGGCGACTGCACCCGCAGCAGCGACCAATCCAGCAGCGGCGACTGCACCGGCACCAGCAACCAAACGTGCAGCAGCAGCAGCAACCAAACCTGCTCCAGCGACCGGATCTGCAGCAGCGTCCAGACCGGCGGCGGCTGCAGCAACAACGCCCCCACCGGCATCGACAGCAGCAGCAGCAGCAGCAGCAGCAGCACCAGCGTCCCCCTTACCCTCGACCTCTGGGTGGAAAGGAGGCAAGAAGATCACGCGTAAGGACGAGGACTATTACCAGTCCATCCAAAAGGATTACGCGGACTACATCAGGGGGACGGAGCTCGTCTCGAAGCCGGACCACTTGGCGCAGATCGAGGCGAGAGTCATCACCCTGATCACCAAGGACCTGAAGACCAAAAAACTGATCGGCGTCCCCAGGGATACGTTCGAGGAGGGACTGCAGACACTGAAGATCAGAGCCGGGGCCGTAGCGAGGAGAAGCAACACCACGTGGGACGTCCCGTTCGGCTCCGCCGAAGAAGCCAAGAACTTGATCGGCGTGGTTCTGGAGACCAAAACGCTCCAGTTCCACACGGAGTACATGGGCACGAAGAAGGTGAAAATCACGCTGCACGGCGTCCCCATGGACATTGCTGAGGACCACGTGGGCGCCTTCTTCGTCCAATATGAAGGGTGGCCGAAGCTTCCTCGCTGCGGTCGAAAGCAGGATTCCTCACGGGAGACATGACCCTGCAGGTGACCCCGACAAGGAAAACATCGCCAAAATCCCAACATCCTCACCTGCAGGGGTCGTGCCATCTTCGTCATCGTGGAAGGTAGGAAGCCGTGCTGTTGGGTCTGCGGGTCGGCGGAGCACGTGGCAAAAGCGTGCCCAACCAAGAATCCGGCCTCAAAGGCCCAACCAGCCCAACCAGTCAAGCAGCAACCGGCGGCACAGGCGAAGGATGGCAAAACAAGCACAACCCACACAGTCTCCCGTGAGCAACAAAGACGGCGAATGGCAGGTGGTGGCCAGGAAGAAAGCCAAAAAACCTTCCCCGGACAATGTGCCGCCACCCGTCAAGACGCCCGCCAAGCAGACCCCCGTGGGGCTGTCGACTCCTACCAAACCTAAGGAGTCCCCGGCGAAGGCGCCGGCAAACCAAAGGAGGTGTCTCCTCCCAAACAGAGGAAGGCAAGAAGTCCTTCTCCCAGCAAATGGAAGTACAAAGGACACCTCCTGAAACGTGGGAGAGAGGAAGAGGCAGAGGAGCAGCACAACAACACAAAGGCCAGGAGAAGGAGCCGGAGCAACGAAAGGAGGCCGCGAGCCGAAAAATGCAGCTCTCTACCAGTGTCTCCGGTTAAACAGACTTATGCACTAAAGGTAAGAAGTCTTCCTTCATCCCCGCAAAAAGCCTCCCAGTCCCCAGTCTTTAAACTGACCCCCTGAAATCATGTACTTTAACCCCCACTCCTCCCCTCCTCCTCTCTGTCCACTCCCTCTCGGGCAAAAAAAGAAAAAGCCCTGCCCCAAGGGGAAGCACTCCTTAAAGTGAGTGAGGACGTTGCCTCTGAGTGGTCATCTCAGAGGCGAAAACTCTTAAAGCCCCCAAGGAAGGACTTCAGTGGAGGGCAAACCAGTTGAAGATCCTAGAAACTTTCCAGGCCCCAGGTGTCATCACCCTGGTGAGGAACACCGGTGGCAACCTGAGGGTCTGGGATCACATCCACGAAGCAAAGAGACATTTTGCAAAAAGTTACCATGGTTCAGCACAACACACCTGAACTCAAAAAAATGGAAAAAAAATTGTTCGGGGAGGTCTCGTTTTACTCCACCCCAGTCTCTATAGGGTAGTGAAACTAACATACCCCACGGACGTTGGCGGTATTTCTTTTGTCTCAGACGGGACGGATTACGTCCGATGTAGGAACGGGTTCCCTAGGACAGTCCGTCGGGGTCCTATCTGCTAGGGATTTCCGTCCCGTATGTGACTAGTACTTTTGTTGCATGTTTTTGTTGTTTTTTCCTTTTCAGAACTAAATCATGTCTATTAAGATAGCCAGCTTAAATGCGAATGGCCTGAGGGATCGGGGTAAGGCGGGGCTCGCCTGCTTCGTGACCTCTTGTCGTTCGGCGTGGATGTGGCCGCGATCCAAGAGACCACTGTTTGCGAAGTCGACTCGTGTGCTGTCTAACGACTATGTCGTCTATTCAGCATATGGGAGCCGGCATGCCAGAGGTGTTTCTTTGCTGGTCAAGCGTACCCTGGATGCGAGGATCGACCTTGTCCATGTCGGTGCCGAGGGCCGGCTGATCGTGGCAGATATTGGCAGTGAAAAGCAAGTCGTTCCGGCTGATTGCGGCTTATGCGCCCAATGTCCCAGGTGAGCGTGTTCTTTCTTTCGGCTGTTGGAGCCCTTCATGGTGCATTCAACACGGCTAATCTTAGTTGGGGACCGGAATGCCGTCCTAACCCCCAAATGGGATAGAGGAAGGGGCGCTAGCGGGTGGAGTGGGTGATCGTAGCCTGGTTGATCTGATCGGCGAATTTGGTCTCGTCGATAGATACCGGGTCGATCATCCGGATGGGAGCATGTGGACGTGGACGCATAGTTGGCCTTCTACCCGGGTATCCGCGTACCTGGATAGGATGTTAGTCAGAGAAGCCGACATAGACTTCTTAGAATGTCCAACGTTCCACTGGTTAGGCTACTCGGACCACAAACTCGTTTGTGCCCGGGTGGTGTTAGACTTTAGGCCTAGGTTGGCTGGTTATTGGAAGTTCAATCAGTCCTGGCTGGACAGGCGGGACTTTCGTGACCAGCTGACAAAACTAGTTCAGCGGGAATTAACTGGGCGAGTCATTGGGAGTAGGTGGTGGGTTAACCTTAAGGACACCATTAGGTCTTTCGCCACCAAATATAGCCAGCGGTTCAACCTAGATAAGGCTGCGGGAGGCAAAGACACTTAGTGCTAATTTCACCCGGCGGAGGCTGGAGGGGATCCCTCAGAGATAGCCTTAGCCAGGAGGCCTGATGCCTGATTGTGCGGGCGCTACATGGGTCAGGTAATTAGGCTAAGTTAAGCAAGATGTCTTCCGAAGTTGAACATGGGCGCAGAACTGCGCAAGGAAGAAATTCGCCAGGCCGGCGACCGGTACATTCGAGAGGTGACCCGGAGGACATCTCCCAAGGTCCACCAACGACATGTGCGAGGCGTTCCGGCAGCATTTCGAACACCGATTTACCAAGGAGCCTGACTCCGTGACGAGGAGTTTCGCAGCTATTTGGCTGACTTTCCTCGGCTTTTGCCGGCTGAAGCGGCTAGTTGCGAAGGGGAGATTACGGAGGACGAAATCTACGTGGCTTTGAAGAAGGTCGGCAGAGGCAAAGTCGCCAGGCTTGGATGGTTTGCCCTATGAAATGTACTTGAGGATGTCGCACCTTTTTGTCCCGCTCTTGGCTGTCGTGTTCAACCACTGGTTTCGGCAGGGGTCCATCCCCGGTCGGATCACCAGGGGCGCATCACGCCACAGAGAAAGGCAAGAAGGTTGAGGAACTAGATGATTACAGGCCCATAACTCTGCTAAACACAGAGTTAAAGATTTTGGCCAAGATCCTGACGAATCGCTTGCAGCTAGTTGCCGAGTCTCTGTTGGGACCGGATCAGACTTGTTCTAAAGGGACGAACAATTCAGAGCAACCTGCACTTGATTCGCACGATCGTAGAGGGTGTAGAAGACGACGATGAGGCCGCGCTGATCAATTTGGATCAGTCCAAGGCATTTGATAGGATTGACCATGGCTACCTGGCTGCTGTCCTGCAGGCCGCCGGATTCAAACCCGACTTCAGCCGCTGGATTAGCCTTCTGTATCGCTCCCCCAAGGCTGTGGTACAGGTGAACGGGAAGCTGTCGGGCGCTTTCGCGCTGTCTAGGTCGGTCCGACAGGGTTGTCCACTGTCTGCTCTCCTTTACGTCCTGGCGTTGGAGCCCCTCCTTCGCCGGCTAAGGACGAGACGGGCAGTCCGGTCCTACGTGGAATCGCAGTCCCTGGCGGAGCTCGAGCCAGGGTTTCCGCGTACGCCGATGACGTAACGACCTTGTGTCCTCCCGCAGGGACATAGAGGCGGCACAGCAGGCGCTTGTACGGTACGAGAAGGTGACAGGGCCAGAATTAACTGCGACAAGTCTTCCGGCTTGCGGTTAGGCGCTTGGAAGGGTGTTTCCTCCCGGGCCCTTCGACTGGACGGACGGGCCGGTCAAGCTCCTCGGAGTTTGGTTCGGTCCGACTTACAGTTGGAGAAAAACTGGTCTGAAGTACTGGCAAAGGTCGGCGCGTCGGTCAAGGTTTGGCGTCGACGGGGTCTCTCCGTGAAGGGCTTGGCGGAGGTGTGCAACACATACCTCTTCCCATGATCCCTTACCGGTTGTCAGTACTTCCCTTTGTGACGATCATGAGAAGGGTGCTCGAGCGTTTGCTATTCTCCTGCCTGTGGAGAGGACGCAAACACATGGTCGACAAAGGAGTCTGTTGCCTCCGTCCGTGTCAAGGGGTCTGGGGATGCCACACTTGGAGGAGCCACGTGCTCGCTTCGAGGTTGGCATTTCTCAGGCGCGCGTTGGAGGAAGATCGGCTGCTTGCGGGGGTAGTGAGGGACATGTTCCCTTGCCTTACCATCGCTCCCCCGACCCTATGGCTGGACCGTCAGGCCTTGGGTGCGGACCCTGAAATTCCTGCTCGAATGTCTGGCGGCCTTGCAGGCCATTCCACGGTCCAGTGACCTTTCAAGGCCTAGGAAACTCTTCTATCGGGGATTAGCGGAGGGTGCCGAAGGATAAGCTGTGGAGTAAGCTCGGCATGTCGAGAGTGGAGTACCGCTCTCATTGGTCTTGGCGCCGGGTGCGGATTGGCTCAGCAACTCTGAGTTTTCTCTGACCTGGCGATTGGCTCGAATGGTTTGTCGCTCAAATGACAAGCGTTTTCGCAATGGGCCTGGCGGATTTGCCAGATTGTGAACGTTGCAAATCTTTGGAATTAAGGAGACGTCGGCGCACGCCTTCTTCCATTGTTCGCGCGTTCGCCCGTTGTGGGCGCGTGTCGGCGAGTTGACTGCTCGTATCTCGCCGCGGAGCTCGTGCTCATTGATCGCGCATACGCTGTGGACAATGTGTCGCCCCCGTACTCTGGTGTGAAGCGGATGGTGTTTCTGTCGCTACTGGCCACGGCTAGAATGGTGATTTGGATGACGCGTCTGGAGGAAGTCTTGCGGGGAGGTCGTCTTTCGGATCAGGATCTAATCCGATATTTTGAGCACAGCTGCACCCGAGATTAGAACCGGAACGGAAACGGCTGCACCCGACAGACTTAGCAAAAGGTGGATATATGCAGCGAGCCCGGTTCGTGTGACCGGGGCTAGCCTTGATTTTCTTTTTTTAGTTCTGCCAAGTCACATCGGGGTGGATTCCTCTGGAACCCTCCCGCGGTTAAGGTTAGCTTTCTTTTGTATACCTAGTTAATGTGAGTGAATGTATTTGTCCTAGCCTGTTCCCGGCTCCATTGTTGTTATGATCCAGTTCGGAGATTCCCACTGTCCATTATTATTTTGTCCTGTTTTATTCTCGGCTGGGTCAGCCTTATATATTCTCCAGTCCAATTTATTTTTGTACCCAGCTTCTCCATTCCCCTTAGAAAGAGAGCGGCTTGATTTTGTCTCTAAGCAGGCAGAATACAGTGGCCTCTTTAATTACGAGGGTGTGTTTGGGTCTTACTAACATTTTGTATAAATATTCATTGAAATTGTTTTTTGTTTTTGTATTTTTTGTTTCTTCATACCCCTCCCCATCATATCATCTCATGTACAAATGTTAAAATCTATTTTCTTGTACTATAATTGTAAATAGTCACAAATTTTTATGTACAAATTTTAAAATCTATTTTTGTAAATAATCACAAATTTTTATGTACATTTGGGGCGTTTTTGTAGGTCCCCGGTATGTTTTTGCGATATTTTGGTGCTAGATAAGTACGAGTGTTGATGGACAAATTTCTATGGTGAATGAGAATCATTGTAACGTACGCATGGGTCGTGATCTCCTGATTAGCTAGTATAGGACATAGTAACTGAAGACCACCCCAAGTTTTGTTCCCCCTCCCACCTTTCGGCCTTGAGCCATAATTCATGTAAAAATGAATAAATAAAACCAACCCTTTCCCCCCAGACTTTTGTTTGTGTGGATTTTGTGTTGTGGGAGCTTAGTGGAGCATTTGTTCCTCCGTGTTATTTGTTCGCACTCTGTCTCTCGGACATACTGTTTTCCAGCCCGAGTTTATTGCTCGGGCCAGCGTAAAAGTGTGTTCTTCGGAACGCGAAACACCGGGAAGCAGTTGTCCACCTCGTGGCATGGCCACGGCCTAGCCACTTCCCCTCCTGTTCGTTGGAAGAGCCTAGTGGAGTAGTTGTTCCGCAGTGATATCTGCTCGCACTTTGTCTCTTGGACAACTGATTTCCAGCCCGAGTTCATTGCTCGGGCCAGCGTAAAGTAGCGGTTTCCTCGAAACGCGAAACACCGGAAAGAAGTTGTCCGGGTGATCGGTCACTTTTGTGGCATGGCCACAGAAGGACCGGGGGAAGTCGGCACTCCCACCACGGCGTCGGTGGGAGACTGGCAACTGTGTGACGCAGACGACGACGACGTCATAGCCTGCACCATGACCGAGTGGGAGAGCATGCTGTTCGGCTCCCCCACACCAGCGGCGGCGGCGGCGGCCACACTGTCAGCAGCGACCGGACCAGCAGCGGCGACTGCACCTGCAGCAGAGACCACCCCAGCAGCGGCGACTGCACCTGCAGCAGCGACCAGACCAGCAGCGGCGACTGCACCTGCAGCAGCGACCACCCCAGCAGCGGCGACTGCACCTGCAGCAGCGACCAATCCAGCAGCGGCGACTGCACCTGCAGCAGCGACCAATCCAGCAGCGGCGACTGCACCGGCACCAGCAACCAAACGTGCAGCAGCAGCAGCAACCAAACCTGCTCCAGCGACCGGATCTGCAGCAGCGTCCAGACCGGCGGCAACTGCAGCAACAACACCCCCACCGGCACGGACAGCAGCAGCAGCAGCAGCAGCAGCAACACCAGCGTCCCCCTTACCCTCGACCTCTGGGTGGAAAGGAGGCAAGAAGATCACGCGTAAGGACGAGGATCATTACCAGTCCATCCAAAAGGATTACGCGGACTACATCAGGGGGACGGAGCTCGTCTCGAAGCCGGACCACTTGGCGCAGATCGAGGCGAGAGTCACTGCCCTGATCACCAAGGACCTGAAGACCAAAAAATCCGATCGGCGTCCCCAGGGATACGTTCGAGGAGGGACTGCAGACACTGAAGATCAGAGCCAGGGCCGTAGCGAGGAGAAGCAACACCACGTGGACGTCCTGCTCGGCTCCGCCAAAGAAGCCAAGAACTTGATCGGCGTGGTTCTGGAGACCAAACGCTCCAGTTCCACACGGAGTACATGGGCACGAAGAAGGTGAAAATCACGCTGCACGGCGTCCCCATGGACATTGATGAAGATCACGTCGGCGCCTTCTTCGTGCAATATGGAAGGGTGGCCGAAGTCTCCTCGCTGCGGTCGGCAAGTTCCTCACGGGAGACATGACCCACACCCGGGTGACCCTGGACAAGGAAAACATCGCCAAAATCCCCAACATCCTCACCTGCAGGGGTCGTGCCATCTTCGTCATCGTGGAAGGCAGGAAGCCGTTGCTGTTGAATACGCGGGGTCGGCGGGCACCGTGGCAAAGGCGTGCCCAACCAAGAATCCGGCCTCAAAGGCCCAACCGGCCAACCAGTCAAGCAGCAACCGGCGGCACAGGCGAAGGATGGCGCAAAACAAGCACAACCCACACAAGTCTCCCGTGAGCAACAAAGACGGCGAATGGCAGGTGGTGGCCAGGAAGAAAGCCAAAAAACCTTCCCTGGACAATGTGCCGCCACCTGTCAAGACGCCCGCCCGGCAGACCCCGGTGGGGCTGTCGACTCCTACCAAACCTAAGGAGTCCCCGGCGAAGGCGCCGGCAAAACCCGGAGGTGTCTCCTCCCAAACAGAGGAAGGCAAAGAGTCCTTCCCCCGGCAAATGGAAGTACAAAGGACACCCTCCCTGAAACGTGGGAGAGAGGAAGAGGCAGAGGAGCAGCACAACAACACAAAGGCCAAGGAGAAGGCAGACAACGAAAGAGGAGGCCGCGAGCCGAAAAATGCAGCTCTCTACCAGTGTCTCCGGTTAAACAGACTTATGCACTAAAGGTAAGAAGTCTTCCTTCATCCCATAAAAAGCCTCCCAGTCCCCAGTCTTTAAACTGACTGAAATACATGTACTTTAGCCCCCACTCCCTCCCTCCTCCTCTGTCCACTCCCTCTCGGGCAAAAAAAGAAAAAAGCCCTGCCCCCAGGGAAGCACTCCTTAAAGGCCTGAGTGAGGACGTTGCCTCTGAGTGGTCATCTCAAGAGCGAAAACTATTAAAAGCCCTGCTGAAGCTGACTTCAGTGGAGGGCAAACCAGTTGAAGATCCTAGAAACTTTCCCCAGGCCCCAGGTGTCATCACCCTGGTGAGGAACACCGGTGGCAGCCTGAGGGTCTGGGATCACATCCACGAAGCAAAGAGACATTTTGCAAAGGTTACCATGGTTCAGCACAACACACCTGAACTCAAAAAAATGGAAAAAATTGTTCGGGGAGGTCCCCTGTTTTACTCCACCCCAGTCTCTATAGGGTAGTGAAACTAACATACCCCACGGACGTTGGCGACATTGTCCTAGACGGACGGATTACGTCCGATGTAGGAACGGGTTCCCTAGGACAGTCCGGGGTCTATCTGCTAGGGATTTCCGTCCCGTATGTGACTAGTACTTTTGTTGCATGTTTTGTTGTTTCCTTTTCAGAACTAAATCATGTCTATTAAAGGATAACCAGCTTAAATGCGAACGGCCTGAGGGATCGGGGTAAGGCGGCTCGCCTGCTTCGTGACCTCTTGTCGTTCGGCGTGGATATGGCCGCGATCCAAGAGACTCACTTTGTTTGCGAAGTCGACTCGTGTGTGCTGTCTAACGACTATGTCGTCTATTCAGCATATGGGAGCCGACATGCCAGAGGTGTTTCTTTGCTGGTCAAGCGTACCCTGGATGCGAGGATCGACCTTGTCCATGTCGGTGCCGAGGGCCGGCTAATCGTGGCAGATATTGCAGTAAAAAGCAGGTCGTTCCGGCTGATTGCGGTTGCATGCGCCCAATGTCCCAGGTGAGCGTGTCTCTTTCTTTCGGCTGTTGGAGCCCTTCATGGTGCATTCAACACGGCTAATCTTAGTTGGGGACTGGAATGCCGATACCGCCCCCAAATGGGATAGAGGAAGGGGCGCTAGCGGGTGGAGTGGTGATCGTAGCCTGATTTGATCTGATCGGCGAATTTGGTCTCGTCGATAGATACCGGGTCGATCATCCGGATGGGAGCATGTGGACGTGGACGCATAGTTGGCCTTCTACCCGGGTATCCGCGTACCTGGATAGGATGTTAGTCAGAGAAGCCGACATAGACTTCTTAGAATGTCCAAACATTCACTGGCTAGGCTACTCGGACCACAAACTCGTTTGTGCCCGGGTGGTGTTAGACTTTAGGCCTAGGTTGGCTGGTTATTGGAAGTTCAATCAGTCCTTATTGGACAGGCGGGACTTTCGTGACCAGCTGACAAAGCTAGTTCAGCGGGAATTAACTGGGCGAGTCATTGGGAGTAGGTGGTGGGTTAACCTTAAGGACACCATTAGGTCTTTCGCCACCAAATATAGCCAGCGGCTCAACCTAGATAAGGCTGCGGAGAGCGAAGACACTTGGGTGCTAATTTCACCCGGGCGGAGGCTGGAGGATCCTAGAGATAGCCTTAGCGGAGGCCCTGGAGCGTTCGACTAGCGGGCGCTACGTGGGTCGGGTGGTGGGAGCTAAGTTAAGCAAGATGTCTTCCGAAGCTGTGAACATGGGCGCAGAACTGCGCAAGGAAGAAATTCGCCAGGCCGGCGACCGGTACATTCGAGAGGTACGCGACCCGGAGGGACATCTCTAAGGTCACCAACGACATGTGCGAGGCGTTCCGACGACATTTCCCGAACACCGATTTACCAAGGAGCCTGGACTCCGTGACGAGGGATTTCGCAGCTATTTGGCTGACTTTCCCCGGCTTTTGCCGGCTAAACTGACAGCTGCGAAGGGGAGATTACGGAGGACGAAATCTACGTGGCTTTGAAGAAGGTCGGCAGAGGCAAGTCGCCAGGCTTGGATGGTTTGCCCTATGAAATGTACTTGAGGATGTCGCACCTTTTTGTCCCGCTCTTGGCTGTCGTGTTCAACCACTGGTTTCGGCAAGGGTCCATCCCCGGTCGGATCACCAGAGGCGTGATCACGCTGTTGAGAAAAGGCAAGAAGGTTGGGAGGGAACTAGATGATTACAGGCCCGTAACTCTGCTAAACACAGAGTTAAAGATTTTCGGCCAAGATCCTGATCGCTTGCAGCTAGTTGCCGAGTCTCTGTTGGGACCGGATCAGACTTGTTCTGTGAAGGGACGAACAATTCAAGGCAACCTGCACTTGATTCGCACAGTCGTAGAGGGTGTGAAGACGACGATGAGGCCGCGCTGATCAATTTGGATCAGTCCAAGGCGTTACGATGAGATTGACCATGGCTACCTGGCTGCTGTCCTGCAGGCCGCCGGATTCAAACCCGACTTCAGCCGCTGGATTAGCCTTCTGTATCGCTCCCCCAAGGCTGTGGTACAGGTGAACGGGAAGCTGTCGGGCGCTTTCGCGCTGTCTAGGTCGGTCCGACAGGGTTGTCCACTGTCTGCTCTCCTTTACGTCCTGGCGTTGGAGCCCCTCCTTCGCCGGCTAAGGGACGAGACGGGCAGTCCGGTCCTACGTGGAATCGCAGTCCCTGGCGGAGCTCGAGCCAGGGTTTCCGCGTACGCCGATGACGTAACACGACCTTTGTGTCCTCCCGCAGGGACATAGAGCGGTACAGCAGGCATGTACGGTACGAGAAGGTGACAGGGGCCAGAATTAACTGCGACAAGTCTTCCGGCTTGCGGTTAGGCGCTTGGAGAGGGTGTTTCCCTCCCGGGGCCCTTCGACTGGACGGACGGGCCGATTGACTCCTCGGAGTTGGTTCGGTCCGGACTTACAGTTGGAGAAAAACTGGTCTGAAGTACTGGCAAAGGTCGGCGCGTCGGGAGGTCAAGGTTTGGCGTCGACGGGGTCTCTCCGTGAAGGGCTTGGCGGAGGTGTGCAACACATACCTCTTTCCCATGATCCTTTACCGGCTGTCAGTACTTCCCCTTTGTGACGATCATGAGAAGGCGCTCGAGCGTTTGCTATTCTCCTGCCTGTGGAGAGGACGCAAACACATGGTCGACAAGGAGTCTGTTGCCTCCGTCCGTGTCAAGGGGGTCTGGGGATGCCACACTTGAGGAGCCACGTGCTCGCTTCGAGGTTGGCATTTCTCGGGCGGCGCGCGTTGGAGGAAGATCGGTTGCTTGCGGGGGTAGTGAGGGACATGTTCCCTTGCCTTACCATCCTCCCCCCGACCCTATGGCTGACCGTCAGGCCTTGGGTGCGACCGAAATTCCTGCTCGAATGTCTGGCAACCTTACAAGGCCATTCCACAGTCCAGTGACCTTTCACAGCCTAGAAACTCTTCTATCGGGGATTAGTGGAGGGTGCCGTGAAGGATAAGCTGTGGAGTAAGCTCGGCATGTCGAGAGTGGGTACCGCTCTCATTGGTCTTGGGCACTTGGAGTGCGGATTGGCTCAGCAACTCTGAGTTCTCTCTGACCTGGCGATTGGCTCAGAATGGTTTGTCGCTCAATGACAAGCGTTTCGCAATGGGCCTGGCGGATTTGCCAGATTGTGAACGTTGCAACCTTGGAATCAAGGAGACGTCGGCGCACGCGCCTTCTTCCATTGTTCGCGCGTTCGCCCGTTGTGGTCGCGTGTCGGCGAGTTGACTGCTCGTATCTCGCCGCGGGAGCTTGTGCTCATTGATCGCGCATACGCTGTGGACAATGTGTCGCCCCCGTACTCTGGTGTGAAGCGGATGGTGTTTCTGTCGCTACTGGCCACGGCTAGAATGGTGATTTGGATGACGCGTCTGGAGGAAGTCTTGCGGGAGGTCGTCTTTCGGATCAGGATCTAATCCGATATTTTGAGCACCAGCTCAAAATGAAGATTAGAACTGAACGGAAACGGCTGCACCCGACAGACTTTAGCAAAAGGTGGATATATGCCTTGAGCCTGGTTCGTATGACCGGGGCTAGCCTTGATTTTCTTTTTTAGTTCTGCCAAGTCACATCGGGGTGGATTCCTCTGGAACCCCTCCGCGGTAGGTTAGCTTTCTTTTGTATACCTAGTTTAATGTGAGTGAATGTATTTGTCTATTCCCGGCTCCATTGCTTTTGTTATGATCCAGTTCGAGATTCCACTGACCATTGTTATTTTGCCCCGTTTTATTCTCGGCTGGGTCAGCCTTATATTCTCCAGTCCAATTTATTTTGTGCCAGCTTCTCCATTCCCCTTAGAAGGCGGCTTGATTTTGTCTCTACAGGCAGAATACAGTGGCCTCTTCTAGTACGAGGGTGTGTTTGGGTCTTACTAACATTTTGTATAAATATTCATTTGAAATTGTTTTTTGTTTTGGGGATTTTTTTGTTTCTTCTTGCCCTCCCCATCATATCATCTCATGTACAAATGTTAAAATCTATTTTTGTACTATAATTGTAAATAGTCACAAATTTTTATGTACAAATTTTAAAATCTATTTTTGTAAATAATCACAAATTTTTATGTACATTTGGGGCGTTTTTGTAGGTCCCCGGTATGTTTTTGCGATATTTTGGTGCTAGATAAGTACGAGTGTTGATGGACAAATTCTTATGGTGAATGAGAATCATTGTAACGTATGTATGGGTCGTGGAATCCGATTAGCTAGGTATAGGATATAGTAACTGAGGAACCACCCCAAGTTTTGTTCCCCCTCCCACCTTTCGGCCTTGTGCCATAATTCATGTAAAAATGAATAAATAAAACCAACCCTTTCCCCCCAACTTTTGTTGTGTGGTTTTGGGTTGTGGGAGCTTAGTGGAGCATTTGTTCCTCCGTGTTATTTGTTCGCACTCTGTCTCTCGGACATACTGTTTTGACGAGTTTATTGCTCGGGCCAGCGTAAAGTAGTGGTCTTCGGAACGCGAAACACCGGGAAGCAGTTGTCCACCTCGTGGCATGGCCACGGCCTAGCCCACTTCCCCCCTGTTCGTTGGAAGAGCCTAGTGGAGTAGTTGTTCCGCGGTGATATCTGCTCGCACTTTGTCTCTTGGACAACTGATTTCAAACCCGAGTTCATTGCTCGGGCCAGCGTAAAGTAGCGGTTTCCTCGAAAACGCGAAACACCGGAAAGAAGTTGTCCGGTGATCGGTCACTTTTGTGGCATGGCCACAGAAGGACCGGGGGAAGTCGGCACTCCCACCACGGCGTCGGTGGGAGACTGGCAACTGTGTGACGCAGACGACGACGACGTCATAGCCCGCACCATGACCGAGTGGGAGAGCATGCTGTTCGGCTCCCCCACACCAGCGGAGGCGGCGGCGGCGGCCACACTGTCAGCAGCGACCGGACCAGCAGCGGCGACTGCACCTGCAGCAGAGACCACCCCAGCAGCGGCGACTGCACCTGCAGCAGCGACCAGACCAGCGGTGGCGACTGCACCTGCAGCAGCGACCACCCCAGCAGCGGCGACACCTGCAGCAGCGACCAATCCAGCAGCGGCGACTGCACCTGCAGCAGCAACCAAACGTGCAGCAGCAGCAGCAGCCAAACCTGCTCCAGCGACCGGATCTGCAGCAGCGTCAAGACCGGCGGCAACTGCAGCAGCAACACCCCCACCGGCACGGACAGCAGCAGCAGCAGCAGCAGCAGCAGCAACACCAGCGTCCCCCTTACCCTCGACCTCTGGGTGGAAAGGAGGCAAGAAGATCACGCGTAAGGACGAGGACTATTACCAGTCCATCCAAAAGGATTACGCGGACTACATCAGGGGGACGGAGCTCGTCTCGAAGCCGGACCACTTGGCGCAGATCGAGGCGGAAGTCATCACCCTGATCACCAAGGACCTGAAGACCAAAAAACTGATCGGCGTCCCCAGGGATACGTTCCAGGAGGGACTGCAGACACTGAAGATCAGAGCCAGGGCCGTAGCGAGGAGAAGCAACACCACGTGGGACGTCCTGCTCGGCTCCGCCGAAGAAGCCAAAGAACTGATCGGCGTGGTTCTGGAGACCAAAACGCTCCAGTTCCACACGGAGTACATGGGCACGAAGAAGGTGAAAATCACGCTGCACGGCGTCCCCATGGACATTGCTGAGGACCACGTGGGCGCCTTCTTCGTCCAATATGGAAGGGTGGCCGAAGTCTCCTCGCTGCGGTCGAAAGCAGGATTCCTCACGGGAGACATGACCCTGCAGGTGACCCTGGACAAGGAAAACATCGCCAATCCCCAACATCCTCACCTGCAGGGGTCGTGCCATCTTCGTCATCGTGGAAGGCAGGAAGCCGTGCTGTTGGGTCTGCGGGTCGGCGGAGCACGTGGCAAAAGCGTGCCCAACCAAGAATCCGGCCTCAAAGGCCCAACCAGCCCAACAGTCAAGCAGCAACCGGCGGCACAGGCGAAGGATGGCGCAAAACAAGCACAACCCCTACAGTCTCACGTGAGCAACAAAGACGGCGAATGGCAGGTGGTGGCCAGGAAAGAAAGCCAAAAAACCTTCCCCGGACAATGTGCCGCCACCTGTCAAGACGCCTGCCAAGCAGACCCCGGTGGGGCTGTCGACTCCTACCAAACCTAAGGAGTCCCCGGCGAAGGCGCCGGCAAAACCAAAGGAGGTGTCTCCTCCCAAACAGAGGAAGGCAAGAAGTCCTTCCCCCAGCAAATGGAAGTACAAGGACACCCTCCCTGAAACGTGGGAGAGAGGAAGAGGCAGAGGAGCAGCACAACAACACAAAGGCCAGGAGAAGGAGCCGGAGCAACGAAAGGAAGCCGCGAGCCGAAAAATGCAGCTCTCTACCAGTGTCTCCGGTTAAACAGACTTATGCACTAAAGGTAGAAGTCTTCCTTCATCCACCAAAAGCCTCCCCAGTCCCCAGTCTTTAAACTGACCCCCCTGAGAAATCATGTACTTTAACCCCCTA